>JAANSM010002687.1:0-14417 GCA_036850725.1 Orchesella villosa | reverse complement strand
TTTGTCATTGTGGCTTTTGACGCACGACCATTGTATATGCTTACCTATAACTATGTTTATATATAGTTGTCTTTTTTCAAGGCTACTTTATAATTTGTGTTGACATAACAGATGGATAAAAATGATTAAATCTTATGAGTAGAAAGGGGCTCATTCATTATGTTAACAGCTTTCAAAATCAGCTTCAAAATACTCTTTCATTTTCGTTTCCAAGCTGGTATTATGCATGGGTATTTCATTTTATCAATTCCCCTACTAACATTAATACATATTAATTACATTGATATGATCAGCAAATACACTAGAACTATACATACTTAGAATTAAATTTCAAGTGAGAATTACATGTTATGTAAATAAACCAATTCCAAATGAATTTTCCGCTTCTGGGCTCAATCAAAATATAGGTTGTTTGTGTTTACAAGTACTTATTCGTGCTTGGGTAATTAACTCTATTATATTATGTATACTTAACATATGCTATTAACACCCAATCATTTGAACCTTATATATCAAATCAAAATCCGGCTATTAGTCATTTTAGGAAATTGAGTAATCATTTTACGTGTGACAATTATATACACACCTTTAACTTCAATGTCTTTCTAGTTTCTACGTTCTTGCTGCAAGCTACAAACATCGAACCTACCAGCTAAGCTTATGTATATTTACTATTCAATTTCAATATTTGAAAGTATCTTTTCTCTTGTTTGAATTATTAAAGTGCTTCAATTCAAGTTTGTGTGACGAAGCCTAAATATACGTCAAGTTGACTTGCGGTAACCTTTCAAGTTTACAAACTGTATCGAATATTCTATATTTATGATTTGCATAGGTTAGTAGAAGACCGAGATACATGTTTCATTCTAATTATGTATGTCACTGTACCCCATACTATCATACTGTGATAGGAATAGGAAGATGAGTTACATTTTTAAGTATCCCATACATCCCAATACTGTTTATAGGTTGTTGGTCACGCACTGACGATGAGTAAACGTTGTTGGACTTTAAAATTATTTGCAATTATTATGGCAATGAAATTGCCAGAATATCTTAATACGATCGTACGTTACGATGGACCTGGACCTTTTGATTATAGCATGAATAAATGAAATTGATTTCATTTGGTGACCTTCCACAATGTTTCACACGAAAGGAATTATTGTATATTTGAAGTGGAAAAATTTGTATTCAAGCTTCTATGTATATATTTATCAGTGTCAGTAAATATTGCAAAATTAACGTGCCTTTTACTGTACTCAACGAAGGTCACTTGCAAATACTACCACTACGACTGAAAAAGTGGTTTACACATGCGTACATAATCTCAATATATTTTTTCCTTAAACTTTTTAGTTCATAGTAATCTTGATGGATAAATGGATACACAGTATTCAGTATACAATATGAAGAGTGCGTGTAGCTTTAAAATGTTGCGACTGTTCGATGTTCATGTAATTAATTGTTTATTGATCATGTCGCTAATTCTAGCATACCAGGAAAGGCAATCTTTCCATTTCAACTGACCTACGATCATCGAGCATATATCATATATTATCATATTTGCAAATAATGAAACTTAAACACTCTGATAAGATTTATCCTTGTGCTTAACCGCTTACAAGGTCAAGTGGGTTTATAATGTGACTCGAATGAACAACATAACTATTGACTATGTAATGCACGTTTCAACAAACATCAACACTTGTATCTCAATTTGCTGAGAAGCAAGCCAGGCTTATATACTTGAAATTTGAGTATAGTTCGTTACATATGAATTCCAGAATATTATGTTTTATTAAACAATAAGGAATAATGCTGCTATGCACTAAAATGTTATATACTTTCTTCTACAGTCATGTTCAGCGTCAAATACAGTCGTTTACCACTACCACATTAAAAGTAGCAAACTGTTTCGATTTCTATCTCATAGGGTAGAAGGTATTTAGTAGCCATTCGAACCGAATCCAAAATTTGTGTAAAGAAAATTGGGTAGCATATAACTGTCACTGTGGTATAGCTGAATCTAGACTTTCAAATTATGTGTACATTATTTTGAATATACTAGTATGTATATTTTTCAGGAAATAACCAATGCGCGTTTTCTCTCCCCCTCCCACACCATTTGGGAATTATGTCCAAGTCTTTGATGTGGAGAGTCGAAATTTTCTTTGTCGGAAATTCATAATTAATTTTTGGCATATCAAAATCAAATTATTTTTCGATTCTGCAACTGCATAAACACGCTTGTGCCAGAGAACAAAATTTATCATTTAAACTATACAAAATACAGAATAATATAGTAATTGATATTTGCTATATATGTACATTGGTCGACCGGAGAATAACCAGAATAAAATACCTATCACCCTATTAAAAACCCATTGTTGTGGTGTATGGCGTTATTTGATTTAATATAATTCTGTTTTTCATGCTTCATTAATTCTGCATTCGCGTGAAATCCCACATTACTCGCCAATATAATAAACCAAGCTCACGTCCTCCCGGTTCCAATTCATTGAGTTCCAAAATATACTCGTGGTTTTTGGTGTATAGCAGTTTATACCTTTGTGAACCACTTCTGTTTCTGTAAATGTACTTTTGCATTGTTTTATCCTGCATCAAACATATTAGTATGGCACATACGAGACAACATTCTCTTGCTATAATTAATGACAATAATGACTTTTTATTTGCACCCTGTATTTAAACAATTGGGTACAAACAGTATGCAGCCCAGGCAATTTTTTAGATCCTCGTGACCGGGTGGGGTATGAAAATATTAATGGAGATTTACAGAAGCAAAAGTGAGATAAAAGCATCTTAAAAATGAAAAATCTATTTCACAGTTGTGCAGTAGTATACACGTCTCCCTGTAAGTTTAACAATGTTGTTGCTTCCCCACTTCGTTAGCATATTATGTGGCCGTCACATTTTGCACACACAGAGAAGGTGAACAGTTCAACTGATTTGAGCTGTAGGACTCCTGCCTTGGTTTTTGGCTACTGTTCTGCTCTGCGGTGGAGTGAATAATCAGAACAAGCAAAAATTAAAAAGCCTGTTGGGGGTTCCTATTCAAACGCTAGCTTTTGATGCTCAGCATGTTGTAAAACATCATTCATAAACAAATCAACCAACTCCGGAGGAGATATACGTGCTTGCCCTATGTAAAGAGTACACACATGTCCCTACATAAACCCAAACTGTGCGAGTACCAACCAAATAGTGTGGCTGTATGAAAATACATATAATTTCAATATCCATACCTGTAAACAAAGTGGAAATTCACAAACAACCCCATTTTCCGATCCATAGCAAATTTAGATACGAAGTTTATTCAAAAAATGATCTACATCTATGACGCTATTCAGTTCACTCATCCAGTGAATCCGAGGAATCAGGAACTAATTTAATTTTTACTTTTTACAGAATATGGTAAAGTTTTTTGGGCAAAACTGTTCTTAAAACTTTTAATATGCGTTCAATTTATGTGTGAAGTACCTGAGCTGGAGATAAAAAGAAAACATTAGTAAGTACAAGTAGCTAAATAGATGATAAAGTAGACTAACTACTTTATTGGACAATTGGTCGTCTCACATCTTCTAATCTTTACGATAGATTGATTTATCTCAAACAATAAATTATGTTAAAAAAATAATTAGCATTTTAAAGCTTCTACTTTATGCGTTAGGCGTATTATGCAGGAACTATCGGCATTAATTGAAAAACTGCAAAATGAATGATGAATGAAGATGTTTCAAACTAGCTTCCAATTTCATCCTGCAAATGATTAAAAGAACATTAGAATTCCTTTCAAGTGAAATCATCATTTAAATCCCAATTCGTCTTCTTTAAGCGTGACATTAATGTAATTAGCGGTTGTATTATAATCATTATGATTGTTATATAACTGGTTACTGCATCGTTATCTTGAACGCTAGTTGCACTATACCTGCCTCCTCCGTCGTCGTGAGCTTCCTGTGCCACTTGCTCAGCCAAGTAGTATATAGTGTTAAGTACGTAGTGGTAGTGTGGTAGTAAAGTATTTTAAATGTGATACGCACCGTAAACCCTTTACGCTATAGATAAAAAATCATTTGATAGCTTTAACGTATTTAACGCATGTTTGATTTACCTTTACTTTATATGTTGTACCACTAGTGTAAATACCACGATTCACTTGCACTTTTTATTTCTCATTTGTAAACAGCAACAAAGGAATATTTTTGAAAAAAGTAGGCACATCTTTCAGAAGGCAGTTTTAAACAAGTTCCATAAAGGCACAACGGCAACGACTGTTTTGCAACACAAGGGGAAATGCTATTCACTGTTCTCTCTTACATTTTCTATTCCTTGAATTCTGTCCTGTGTAAAAATTCAGCATTTATTCACACCACATCATTAGATCGACGTCAATAAAATCTAGGCTACTCATCCCTCAGGAAGGGTCTCGTCTGTAGTCTATATGCCATGCCCTTTATCTATATATATATTTTCCTTGCCTCGATAATAGGGAAAATGACTGAAATAGAAAGGAACATAGAACATGCCCGTTTTTACTACTACATTAAATCTGTCTTATACAGTTCCTGTTTAAAAAATTAAAACATAAAAAAGCATAAGGTTTGATAAATCCAGAATGAAAAAGGTATACACAGTAAGACATAAAATCTTCACGTTTTTGAAATCTCGGTCATCATATCGTCCTTTTTATGATGTCATATTTGATAAAAAAATATAAAAAAGTTATCTTGCGACACGCAATAAGTCATGCTTTTCAAATGTGTTTTATGTTATTACTATTACTAATTTATCCTAAACCTAGTCGCATGCTTATATGCTACCTGTGTGGGATAAAGGGATGCATAAGGAAACCAGTAAATTATTATTTCTTCATTGCTTCTCACTGAGAGAGGATGCATCGCTGCACTGCATTGTGCCTTTTATCATCAACTGCACTGGTGATTATGTAATCTGTCATAAAATGAGGAATTATTTTGCCTCATTTCTTGTTAACTTTCAGCTGGTTGCTACTTTTACTTGTACTCCAAGCCTCCATTCATAACTGAAGAAAACAAATCGAATAGAGACCAGCAGTCGTAGTTATTTATGTTCTTTTCTATGGCGTGGAAGATTTATTTAAATATTTTTATGAACTTATATTACCACGCTTATTCATTTTTGTACTTTTTACAGTTGTCATTTACTGGTAAGTATCTTAACATTCTATCATCAACTCATTCCTCATATTTTCCAAAACAATGGTATTTCAAAGCATCTTCTGGTACTCCTATTCTATCTTTATTCGTATAAAAGAAAACAAGGTGCACAACTGAATTTCAAATCCATTGGTTATGAATATGGCTGATAGTGATGAGCTGAGCTGATGAAGCTACATGCTAAATAAATGCGAAGTTAAATAGTAACCTAGATAAAATTCCGTTTCCACCAAGCGCAAGCTAAAAATTCCCCGAACAAAATGAATATGGTACTCAATACAGTGCAAAAAAAGTCGAGATAGTCAACAGCATTGTTGATAATAGTGGTTATAGCTTTTAGGCAAAGGTAAGCAAGTCTACAGTAAAATATTTGTATATTTACCATTAACTTTATTTTATATTTAACCAAGAAAAAACCAGGAAATATTTTTTCTTGACTTGACCGCATGAACTAATAAATTTTTATCCTGTCGTCGACAACTCCACCAACACAAAAGTCAAGAAGAAGTAGGTAAAGCATATAAAGCGTGATGTGACGTGACTGCTGTTACGATTATGAGACGAGGCAACAGGCAAGCTAGAAGCAACGGCAGCAAGCAAGTCAAGTTAGGCGAGTCATAATCTTTGGCATAATCATAGTCACCATCATCCGTTCATACTTACGTGTAGATATGTTGCATATAGCTCATTGAAAGGGAAGGTAAGTTACGTATTCATATAGCTGAAGTGCTCATGGGGTAGTGGTAGTAGCCTACATAATAATATACGTTGTATATAGGCAGAGCCATTTGCAAATGTAAACATTACCGCCTAATGTGGATGATTATGGTTACTCTGCAGACCCAGACCATTTAAGTTCCCCAAATTTCAGTTTCGAATTTTTGCATGTACATAATAATGTGTATCTGAACACGATTATTCATTCCCCAAAATCTTTACCAAAGTGTGGATGAAGCTACTGTTTGTACATAATATATAGTTCATCAAAATCACTTACGATTACAAGTTATAATGCACACTGATACCACCACCTTTACCTTTGCATTAGTTTACATTTGATGTTCTTTGCGTTTGCTCAAATCTTTCGAAGAATTACAGATCGCAATGCACATGTTGATCACACTGTTGATCCTATTTGTATTTCCGATTTATATATTTTTATATTTAGCCGGTACACGTTGAAATGTACATCAGCCGTAATGTTGACGGAAGGTGTGAGTATTTTTCCCTATATTGTTGAGATCAACATGCAATATAGACAGATAATAACTACATGTTATAATTATAATATAACAAGTTATACAATCGGCAAAGTCATTTAAGGTGACACACTAAACTTGGTTGTTGAATTTTTACTAAATGTTCTTTTTGTAGAGGAAGAATCAGGTCAAATCTTACTTTAAATTACTATTCTAAAAGTTTGCATTAATTATATACTCAAGTTTCACTCGTCCACTGAATTACAAATGATGTACACATGTAGAGATAAATGGCAAGTTTAAATAAATGAGTACAATTAAATGCTGATGCTTTTAACACTCGTTGCATGAAAAATATGAGATTCGAATCTTCAAGAAGATTTTGAAAACATTAGTAAAAGTTTTAACATTTCTCTTTCATATTTACTGAATCCTGTAACCTATCCATGACCATCTTATCCATACGCAAACAAAATTCGTCAAAGAAAAGATGTTTACAAATAATATATCTATGCTTGCGTAGGTCAAAAACAGAATAATTCATGCTAGAATTTAAGTATCACAACTTCTAGACAGATAACATCTAAGCATAAACAGTTTCATCTTCGTAAGCACCATCCCCACTTCATATATTACTAATTTACTTTGTAATTAATTCACCATGCAGAGTAATATACAGACCCTGTTGATCTTTACGAGTTGGAAAATGGGTTTTGGAGATTTGTCAACCGAACAATGTTCAAAGCTGCACTTTTACTATTACCACTGAAGCGTAAAAACAAATTAAACTTGCTTTTAGTTATACTAACATATGCTGGTTAATGTGAGTTACTATTTCTGCTACTGCTAATTATTCAAGGGGTAAGGTAAGATGATACAAAGTTATGAAGTGACTGTATTTTGCCTTTCATTTAAACAAACAAAATCTTCACTCAAACCTCATTCATTATAGTAACTGCACCGTGTATATAGTCTCATAGATATATTTATGTCTTATATTCTACTATTATCCATTCGTTTCTGTAACATTCATACGTTCCATCATGGTTCCAACATAACGATGTTGGGTGAATTTCGAATATTTAGTTTTCAAATTATTCATCGAGATGGCATTAGTAAGCACTTCTTGCGACGGCCGTTTTCAAATCAAGTAACACTGATTCTACCAAGAGAATTTCATGAGGCTTTGCCGTTGCAAGTTTTTGAGCAAATAATAATGGTGTGCAGAGTTGATGTTATGTAAAAAGTTTGTAATGTCCGTATGCTGTTGAATAACAAGAAGATGTAGCGACTCTGTAAAATAGATGAGGGATCTATGCTTGATTGTGATTACAAATAAATTGTTTTGAATACATCACGATGTTCGAATCTCGGTGGAAAAAATCCATGCTGAAGGCATCACTTCATTCTTCTTCTTGAACTAACTTGCTGACAAGCCGTACAAACCCATCCTGGGTAATGGCTTGGTAGTATCTATGCAAAAGAAAACTGCAACAATGGAAAGAAGCATAAGCATCTGCGGTGTATCCTATTTGAAAAATGGATTGTCCCATTTCCTTATAACTCCTTTTTACCTAGTACACCTCAGTATACCTCATGCTCATCATAATCTTGGTTCGTTTGTCATTCCCTATAGAAAATCCTCTCTGCATCTGCCACATTGTTAGCTCAGGTTGACCATTATATTCTCGCATGCCGTCTGCAAATATTTTGCACATGATGTTCTTTAAATCTCATATTCATGACGGGGGAAGATGAAAAATAAAAGTGACCTACTTTTCTCTTACGTCTTTTCAGCTGTAATAGGGATATACCTATGAGGTCTGAGGACCAACAAGCATTAAGAGGGGTTATGCGATGTAGGAAACAGCCCACTCATTACACCTTTTTCAAAACTACCTGCAGTAATGTTAATCTTACCAATTCTACATCCATGATTTCTTGCTAGCTCAACTGCGTATAGCCGCCTCGAATTCAGTTTGCATTGGTGAATTCTTACAGCATTTACAGTACTACTAGATATTTATCGGCGTTACAATTTTTATACGACTAAAACGGCAATGAAATTGTAATAATTTTCCAAAAAGCTTTGATGACAGCAGACATGAACTATAGGTAGGATCGCATCATTTAATATGAATGCGTCATACATTTGTTGGCACTAGAAGTTTAGGTTACGAACTTAGACATTTCAACAGGTATATACAATGAATGTAACATTTTAATACATTTCTTTGTATTTGATGAAGCAACGAGACCGGAAGTCTACCCAAAACTACCTTGATTTTCCTCCCAACGCAGTAGCAAATTAATTGTATTAACCTGAAACTGTTCAAACACCTATCGAACCGTATTTACATAAACATTTCAATCATTACATGATCAACACCACAATCATACTGTTTTCACCCAACTTGACTCGGGAATAATATTGTGCGCTTGATAAAGTACCGCCGAATCCTAAATTGAATTTTTGTACATAATTGTAATAATGATAAGAATAGTAACTTCAGAGAATCCAACCTTGGCTGAACAAAGTTACAAAAGTTGCAAAAATTTCCAATCTCCTATAAAAGAGTTTTGGGAACAAAGATGAAAGATAATAAAAACATTTGATACCCGACTGGCTCCATTCTGTGAGTTCTCGCTGGAAAATTTCTGGAATAGTGAATTGAATTTTGCATACATACATAAGCATGCATAAATGTGCAGGTAAATCCAGTTTATGCTTGTAGTAAGTGACATCGGGTTTATTTATGGTGTCGTATCTTGATTGTGTTTCTAAGCTGTAATTACGTTCAACATGTGTATACCACACAGTTCTGTATTCCCAACGCCAATGAATTGAATTCACGAGTCATGATTATTATTACATTTCTATGATTTTCATTATGACTTTGCTAATAATTTTTCTAGCTCGTAGTAGCTACTATAAATGCTATATTGAAAGGACGCGTAGTATAGTGAGCAGTAGTCAATAATAATGGAGGAAATGTCAACTCATCTGTATGCCTTTGTTCCAACTGACAATTGAAGTCTCTTGTTATCAAGCTAACAACCATTTCTCACGCAGCCCTCCTCCACATCACCGAATGTCTCTAATCTAATCTCATCGTCACCACAAAGAAACTGTATAGAAACGAGAAATTGCAAGTTGACGACAAAAAAAAAGAACTTATGGGTTCTAATTATGATTCTGATGAATAACGAATTAGCAAAATTACTACTGCGTACGTTTCATTTGGGCTGTATAATAGTTCCAGAATTTACACGTACAATATAATTTCCCATACGACACATATAAGACATTATAACATATGTGCAAGCAAATTGGTCGCTGGAACGCCTATTTCGTCTCTGTCTCTCTTTCAAAATGAGAATTACAAGGGCAAATGAAGGAGCACTTAAAAGTTCATGAAATGAATGAATACATTTTTTCAACAAAAACAAAATTGTCAGCACTTGTAGCATAGTCCAAAACAGTGCCTGAAGGGAACTTATGATACAAACAAAAATGCTTAAAGATGACATTATGACTAAAAATACATTTATCATGATATATAGTGATTACATCTTTACATTGATTGTTTCAAGAGTGTGGTGCTAGTTGACCAAGAATAAAAAATGTTTGTATTTTGATGTCCTCTAGATAAATTTGCAAAGCTAGTTTATTTTACGAATATCTGGGAGTAGTAATTAGTAATTACAAAAGAACTTCAGATACCTGTGAGCAATTATTGACAAACTTTAATTCATAAGCATTCATATCATTTCTGCACTATTAAGTAATCAAACTTTAAAAGTAAATGCTACTCGTTACATTGGCCGTGAAAAGAAGTAGAATTTCATAACTATTTCTATGAATCTGTTCACAAGTTAAGGAAGTAAATGAATGGACCTTCATACGTTTATTATGCGTTGTGCTAACGTTTGAAAATAATATAGTAGTGCAGTGCATAAATTATTTAGATATGATGTTTTAGCAAACATTTCGCGAAGCGTATATGGTCTGGTAAAAATGTAAACCAACACCAAACCCTTAAGTATCTATATAGCATAGCAGTACCGAGTGCTGCATGCGAACGCAAATGAAAAGTGAAACTTGCGCGTAATAATGTACCCAGCAAGTTATGTATATGAAAATGGGGTTGCGCTATCGATTAGGGTCATATTTTGATTGTTAGTAGCGCACTTCCTACATATTCTGAACCTGAACTGAATAGTCATGATGCAGAAAACTATAACCTGAAATTAAATTATCCTACATAGAATCGTATACATAATATGTACGTACAGTTAAGCAGCATCGAAAGTGACTAATATACTTTGCCTATGAAGCATTTGTTTGCTTCCTCCAGGAATTCAGCATATTTCATTATAAAACATTTCCGATGAAATAGTTTTACATCAAAATTAATATTCCAACGCTGTTAAACTCGAAATTTACATAAGGTACAACATTATATGCTTCTGTCAGCGGATCTGCAAATTCAATTTCACGAAGACTTTATTTTCAACAAAAGTTGCGGACTATAGGGCTCACAATTTTGAAAATATGCATTCAGGAAACTGGGACAGCCGTGTGATCGTGACTATGACATCATTCCCCAACCAATCTTTTATAAAATACCACCACCACACAAGTGAACCCACACAAACGCTCTGTGGATAAAGGCCGCAATAACATTGTTAATACGGTAAAATGCCGAAGCGATTGAATCTCCTTACACCCCATACAGCCTTACGATACTACATAACATCTTCCCTTATAGATAGCTAATGGCACCTTAAGCCTCATATGTATTATCTTCTTCCTGTCGTCCTCTCCTCTCCTTTAAGCTGCTAATCTTATATGCTATGCCTCATATTACTAGCATGACGTATCTTTATTATACGGTAAAAAATTTTGAATAAAAAAGAAAAGTTAATTCTAAAATTCGTGTACCATGCTTTGCAGACAAGTCAGCACGCTGCACCAGTCGTAAGTTGTAAGTAACACATCATAATATGCAAGCAAAGAGAGGAACAGAAAGGGAATTTGACCTACTAAAAGCAAGCAGAAGAAATGAAAGTAAAAGTGCACATCACATCACAATGCACATATCTCATAATAGCTAACGAACGCGAAGCATGCAAAAAAGCAGACTAGACTTCTTGTATCTTTCTATAATATGCTATTCTCAGCCTCAAGTTAAGTAGTAATGAAGGTGATAAAACTGCACAAAGGATACGTATACGTGCGCTACATCAAATACCGACGGACTTTATTTTATACTGAAAATTCTCTTCTAATAATGTTGAATGTATCTATGTGTACTCATAATAACGTTATGTAAGTTAAATATGTAAGCCTACGGACGAGTTCAAATCTTAAAAATTCGTTCGAAAGACAGGGTACCACCATGTCAGCTATACGTTCATAGCAAAACTGAATGTAAACAATGTTTTCATATATATTTGAACATGATGTGCAAACAGGCTCATAATGAAAATTCTAAAGAGTAAGACTCTATAAAAGATTGTTATATAATATGAAAAAGGATGAATTAAATGAAAAAAGAGTAACAGGAATTTTGAAGAACAGAATAGAATGCCAGCGGCAACATCAATTTAAAAAAGGTAAGAAAAAAATTTCACGAAGTTGTGCTCGTCTTGTATTTTCATTCAAAAGTAAAGTATTTTTGCAGAAACTTTGACGGGAACGGGATCTCTGAGGTATACTTTTATCATATTTAGCTCAAGAAATTATCATGGAAGATTTCAAAAACTGGGTTCACGCCACGGATAGCTTTTATTGCTATCTTGTCTCATTCTCCTATATCTTAAAACAATGTACTGCTTCCTTATTCTACTTTTGCATGATTTGTTTCTTTTTTAGTCTGAATGGAAATGTATAAGAACCTACATAATATGCACTTGCTGACTGACAACTGAAACATGACATAACATAATTTGAATCGTGTATTATTACTTAATTAGTAAAAAAAAGTCCTAGAAACCTGCCATATGTTGAACTAGCTTGTAGATTATGTATTGAACACGATAACACAGAAAAAAGTGAAACTCATTTTGATCCATTTCCAACTTAATCATCAAAATCCGTCCTTTCAGTGCGACGATTCCTCTACGTACTTAATACTACTCCCTATATAATGCATCCCTCTATATACCTATCAACAACCTAGTCAGCAGCCGAGCCTCGTCATTTCCGTGCTTGAGCAGCTATACTTATGTATTCGTTATACAATTGAGTTAGCTGTGGTAGCTGCGAAAACTATTATTACTTATGTTTTTATGCATAATACGCATCATAATGAGTAAACCTACCTAATTTTCTAACTTCCTCATACTCACGCTCCATCGTTATCAGCAGTCTAATACCACATACCTAACCTTACTTAACGTATTTAGCACGATGATGTGTGTGCAAAAAGTAAAATATTTTTTCTATTTTTCACAGTGACGGAAAAAAAACGAGAAAAGATTGAGTTTTGACATAAATTTTATTACCTTGTTCACTTTCATTAAGTATGATTGTAGTATATAATTTTAGATGCTGGTGTATCGTGTATCTACCCAGCAATTGGAATATGACAATAAAAATTTGCATTTTACTATGAACTTAAAAAAATGTACTATCAGCTTTTATAAACCGGCTTTAGCACAGTAACAGCGAAGTGGCAGTTAATTATTAAACTAGTACCACACTAGCCCATTTCCCACTACAAATTATATAGATTGAGAAGATATTAACAATTATAGCGCGTGTGTGCCACGGGGATCGCCCAGTGAGGCAGTGAAGTGGTCACATGGAGTGTATGTATACATGGCATTATAACTCATCACATATAGTATAGTATAAAATAATATTGTATAGTCATTCCATATTTTCCTTGCTAAAAGCAAGATGACGACAATTGAATTACCCTCTGAGAGACATATTAAATAACACGCCACCAGCTTCCCTTTCCTTCCATCAATGATTTAATACCTACCATGGTGGAGGAGCATCATGTGAAGTTAAAACATTTCTTCAACTTCATGCCATGTCAAAGTAGGTGCATGAAAGTAAGTAGGTGCATTAGTAAACATGAAATGATAAGGAATTATTGTAAATGTAAAAGACATCCGCCACCAGTACACTCGTATACATGCACATATAATTGCTTGCGAAGTATTATCAGCATTTCTACAGTAATCTTATGTATTCACTAGTTTTAATCCGCTTCAGAAATTCCCATCGACAATTTTCAGATGAAATTCCCAGGAAGCACGGACTCAAAACATTTTTGCCGGTGCTATTAGCTAGTGCTGAAAGTGAGCTAGCCTGTTAGTTAACATTAAACAGGAATTACTTACAGTTTTGTCTGTTTTGGTATGAGCATGAGCAGCCGATTCACTTTCATGACGCTAATCACCCTATATTTGTATTCGTCGAGGATCCTACCTAAGTGCTGGCCTACCGTACAAACGCAGACATTATTTTGTATCGAAAATATCGCATGTGCTTTTAGCTTGTAGTAACAAAAGAAAGATTTAAACGGGGGCCATTATATTAGTAGTATTATTATATTATATAATAATGCATTTCATTTGCAAACAGACTGCGATTGAACTGCAAACAAATGTTTTTTCAAAGCTTTTACTACTGATCATGAATTTTGATGAACTGGCATTTGTATTTGCATCATTTTTGATACACGAGTAATTACGGAAAGAAAAGATATACACGAATATAGTAAAGACTTTATGAAACCAATCTGAGTGCAGACGTTCGTATTCACAAATGTGGTACGGATTTTTGCTTCTCCTGTCTCATTTTTTAATTTATTTTGCATCTTGCAGTGAGCATCAAGTTAAATAGCCTCATATATAGACTAGACTAAGGCAAAAAGATGCCAATGGAAAGAAGAGATGCACGTAAAAGTAGAAAATAATTTTTACTTCAGTCTCTGATCGTAGCAATAGTCTTTACCTTCCAATCAGAGGGACTTAA
>JAANSM010002686.1:0-14419 GCA_036850725.1 Orchesella villosa | reverse complement strand
TATATAAGAATATAAGATTTTTACATAAAAGGCCATTTTTGTTCATGAATGCTTATTCGCTTGCAGTCTGGTGGATCCGTGGATTTGCTACGGAACCCAAACTATGCCATGCATGTATGAATATTTGCCACACATGTTTGAAGGTTTGTAGATAAACAAATACTACAAACGCAATATTCATGAAGCAGGACATGAAGACGAAACTTCAATTTAGTTTCATTGTTAATCTGACTACAGAAGGATCTTAATAATCCAACTTCTTACGTCAGTCCTGTTAAGAGGCACGGTTTCAGTACAATGACCGACTGAACATTTTATGCCATTCAAATTCTCTCATTCATGTTCCTTACCACAGACAACATTTAACGATTTAAGAAAGGACGAATAACGCTTCTTTGTTTCTTGGAAGTTAATGCTGAATGAGCGCTCCAAATTCTCATGTTCAACTCAAAATGCAAGTCACCGACGAAGAAGTTGTCTGCTTGCGTTTACTTGTACATAAATATATGATTCCAAAGTGCCAAGACCATTATAGAGTAGCATCAGTATCTCATGGACTGTGACGTATAGAGGGAAGCCAAAAATCATTCACACTTGTTGATCCCTTATTGTCTCAACATTTAATGCAACCTACTTTATATAACATGAGATTGACAGCCGAAAGTAATCGTATCTTTTAGTTATCTAAGTATCATATACTTTTTTTTAAATTCGCGTTGTGCTTGCAGTGTAAAATTAAGATGGCATTCGAACTTGTATGTACCTCGATTTGAAGATAATATTATTCTAACTGATGAGTAAACATATTATGCAAACATGTTAAGTACCTTACTGATGCATTAATAGACCTGCTATTCAAGTTTTATGTATTGCCATACTTGTATTCATCCTTGTAGCAATAAAATTTATCCATTTAACACTAGCAATAATATTTATTTAAGGTCCAGCAGTTCATATGAATTAATTATGATAAATATGAAAGGGACCTATTTCTTGCAACGATGTGTCGTAGAACACATGCCTAAGACCTCTGGTTCACCCTCAGCCTAACTGAATAATTGAGAACTCCCCACACCCACGATGCAGTACATTTGCTATTCAAGTTTTATGTATTGCCATACTTGTATTCATTCTTGTACCAATAAAATGTATCCATTTAACACTAGCAATACTATTAATTTAAGGTCTAGCATTCATATAAATTAATTATGATAAATATGAAAGGGACCTATCTCTTGTAACGATGTGTCGTAGAACACATGCCTAAGACCTCTGGTTCACCCTCAGCCTAACTGAATAATTGAGAACTCCCCACACCCACGATGCAGTACAAGTCTCCACTATGAGATGAGCTATACAGCTATTAAAAGCATGGAATATTTGAATTCTTTGTACATAGATATCTGTATTAAAATGTTATGCAATATGAAACTTGGTTTGGGCACAAAAAATATTATGATAAAAATTTCCAACTTACGTAAGTTGATAACTGTAGTCAGTTTAAAATAGGTCCTTACAAGCATTATTCAAAATAAGGCTCGTAAATGCCAATCAATCAACTCGCACTCAGTTTAGTTGGATATTAGGATACCCTGTGTGCCATTTCGGGTTGTACATGATAGTTCGTTAAAATATCCACTGTTTTAATGTAAAATAAGCACAAACTTAAATTCCATAAAACTGTACTGCTCGTGCTAATCAACTTGTTATTAGCTATGTCGTGTTACAGCTATACGTGTGCGCTTATATAACAATTTAATAGTAACAGTTACTTGGATTTACAAAAATAATACTAGTTGACCTGGTCCACGAGCATCTTTACAAAATGGTTAGCAACTTCACTCGATGCCGAGGACCAGGCCAACTGAAAAGGGTACACAGATTGATAACCGTTTTTATAGGGCTGAGAAAGAAACCAAATCTCTTTTAAAATGTTTGCATAATAATAACCCATTATCCACACTTCTTTATAGAAATACTTGTGCCGGTATATTCATCCATTTACATATACATGGAAAAGTACACAATTACAACACAACGCAGTGCAATCGAGAGAATATGACAACAGTTGCAATTGAAATATATGTGCTGGAACCTTTACATTTACAGCTTCAATCTGCCAATATGGAGTTAGTACGTTAGTAGCAACATCACCACTATTACGTTGTTGACGGTATTGCCCAAGATGCATTTTACTTGTCTTGTGCTGATGAAGAGCCTCCTGGAAATTATGTACAAAAGTGTGCATTGAATTGAAGATAATAGACACTTTGACCTAATACCTTAAGCCTCTCTTGGGTCTCCTGTGCATCCTTTTGTATATCAAGGCTTCCAAGCGGATGACTGCATAGCATTATGCCAACGCAGAACATGCCTGAGTACCCATTGAGTATAGAGACATGTTATTGTCTGCTTTTGTAATGTTATGTAAGATGCTCCAAGAGAACTTGAGGGACAGAGGATAACCTTTATCTTCTAAAGTACACAATGAAAATGTCGTTGTCACTCATGCAGTCGACTAACCGGAAACATTTTACCCTTTTTAAAGTCAACATTTTATGAGCCATCATCATTCTTATACTCTAAAGAGTAACGGTTCAATAACAAAGTACTATGATACAGTTTAAGAATTCTTGAATACTATAAGCTTAATGAGTAAATGTATTTCCAAAGCTTCACAGGTATAGTGTCCATTTTTGACGAACCAAGTTTGGATAAAAAATTGACATCTTGGAAGAATAATTTTGTTAGATTGAGATTTTTGGGACAACTGAGGAACTCTGAATGTAATTCAAACATTAACGTTTATTTAATGCCCAAAACTCTACTCTACGTATCTCCACTCATTATATATTTTCCAGCGAATAAGACTTCATATCTCATTCCACCTGACTAAAGCCAATACTATGAGGAAGAAGGAAGATGAAAATTTAATTTATTTTTAGTTATCAATTGACAAATTTTTGACATGACCCAAAATAATCAACCCACAGCATCGTAAAACCCCCCATGTAGATTATTTTCTAGATTTGGTTTGTTCCTTTTGTAACGGTGTTGAGAAACTTTCCTGTTCCCGACCCGTTTCAACAGAATGCTTCATTCCAGCTGAATAAATTCTTTGATCTCTATCACTTATTGACTTCTACAATGCCTATATGATGCAATGACAGGATTAATGGTGGTGTTATCCAAATTGTTTGCTTTTGTATTGGACCGAACGCTTTCTATCTATATAGTATGAGAAATATAACTATCAACACTAGAGTACATCACATCTAACTTACATGGCAAGTACGAAGTACAGAGTAGTAACACAATTGACAATTTTGTCATATGTAAATCTTTTATAATATTAATGCTCATTCCAGCAACTGGCTAGAACATAAATTGCAAGAACATTGCTGACGTAGTAAGTAATAATGCAAATGATTTCTTAAACAAAAGAATGACCATTAGTCGTAGCATCTCAAACTGAATTGTGTGAAGCAAAGGTTACACTTTTTGATTTCGAATTCAATGTTGAATCATACGTAACTGTCGTGTGGCCTAAGTTGAAAACGCGTTGTCAGGTATTGTGTAAATTCTTTGTTGGAACATGACAGTGAACAAGCATTTCACAATCATTTTCCTCAAAAGTATCAATGGTGAATGGACAGGCTAGGCTACGAATTTCTGCTACCAGAGGAGTGTGTGCATTGCACAACTATTGGTATGTCTCCGACGTGTAGGAGCTTTGGATTGATAAAACTACTTTTTCATTTTCATCTTTATGACCATTCTATATAAATCAGAGTCAATGCGGAAAAGAGAAAAGGAAGCCGAAAGGGTCACTTTGTTTGACAAAGGGTGTAACAAAAATATAAAAGCCTCCCATCCACTTACACAAACATTATAATCGGACAATCACTTCAACTTAGGAAGTTCAGCATAGCCTTGAACTTTCTTGTTAATCCTTGTCTCTACCTCTGCCATGCAGTGATCTCATATATACCAACTACCTACATATATTCTATCTCCAAAATGTACAAAAGACAAAAACAATATTTGAGCATGCATGGATATACGAGTAACCAACCTTTACGACTTACATAATAAATACAATGTGTGAAGTTCTTCTGCTTTATTATAATTTTGTGTTTACATGTTTAAAAATATATTTCTTTCCACGGCAGCTCACAACAACCGATTGGTTCCAGACCCTACGAACTATATAACTACGTTTTAAATGAGAAAGTTCCCATTTTAACACACCGGCTAAATGTTGAAACGTGGCAACACGAGGAACTTCGCATGAATGTTATGGTTCAATTTGAAACGGACACCGCACCGCTATGGATGTCCAGTGTCCAAGTTGACAATCACCAACGGTAATGCAATACCAAGTACAAAATTAAGTACACTGAAAACTTAAATGATACCAACAAAATTGGCAGATCTTTCTTGTAGAGTTTCAATTGCAATATTCTACAACTGTATTCTACCGCTAAGCATATACAATAATATTTTCTCTCTCACAATTAGAGATATGTAGAGGGCTTTGCAACTTTTACTTATACCACTAGGCTTAAAAATGAACTCATCAATTGGAAAGTTCAACTGTGCTAATCTAATTTAAGTGTTGGTCTGGTTCCCTTTAAGTCATAGAAATCTGTAGCTCCTAATGAGCATTGTATTACGCAACATACGGAATTATACGACTGATTCTGTTTGCATTCCCCCACCTTTCTATACTTGTATTGCTTTGCAATACAAGTTTTTACATTTCTTTACCCATAAGATAACACATTTTTTGATTGTCATAAAATATTGTGGGATAAAACATTTAATCGAACAATAAATCTAATTTATATCTTAGTATTAAACGCAAACGTTAAATTTAAATAAATTTATAAGTCTTTTGTTTTTCAGAAGGTTAACTTTGATAACGGACCTTGCTATTCTAGCCGCGGTTTGATATTAAAGTCGCTACTTCAGTCAAGTTAAAGCTTTGATATTCGTATTCACCGAAGTTAAATAATAGAGTTCCATACGATATATGGAAAAAGAAGAGTATAGTGAGACACATGATATTAGGGAAAATCATCACTTTCAACATTTCAGGAATGGTTATATCCCCTCCTGCTCCTTGGAATACCAATGCGTTTGGCGGAGTTGCCACCTTTGAGGTAAACATAATTTTCTCATTGGAGTTATCAATTTAAATAATTGCATGCATAATTGAATCGTAAATAACTTACAGGTAGAAGGAAGGCGTAAGAACAAGTCACCGTTACCGGTACCGTCAAATACAAAGGATGAATGTTCAAGCTTTCGGACTGTAGTAATTGAAAAAATTAACTAATTGAAATCTCGGCATATTGAATGAGTTTCTACTGTATCTTCAACTTATTATTTTCTTACGAGGGCGATTAGCATGGGAAGAAAAACATTCACAGTTGCAGAATTAGAAGCAACTTCCGTGCATCCCGCAGCCAACAGCATTACAATTATTAGAATCCATTCTTTTGGCAGAGCATCCAGATAACTCAGTTGTTTGCCCAACCAATGTGAAAGACCTGAGTATACTGCTCCATCTGACAGAGCGAATCCTCCACCCATAAGAAACACAACTCCCCATGGAAGTGAATGTTGAATGTATTTCCATTCCAAAAGTGCAGGTACTTTCACAGGATTATTTGCATGCTCACCTCCTACAAAGTCAAACAAATGTAAATGAAAATAGTACAGCATTCATCATTCTAAAAAGTCAATGAAGTTTGTCCTTTACTTCCGCCCACAACATATGTACATGTAACAACGAGTAACGAATACTATACTATGATATGATTGTAATCTTTGCTTAATGAGATGAGATGAGTAATGGCATTAAGGTTTACACTTACTTCCAAGAAATGCATTGAGATCACGAGGAATAATAAAGAGAAGTAGAACGACAAAAATGGCTGCAGTTGAGTCCCCAACATCAACTGCTGCAACATAGTCTGACCAACCAGTCTGCAATTATAAACATTTATATAATCACAGTCATACCAGTGTATAATAAAATGAAATCTACTCGCGTATTTTTTAATCAATTACCATGAATCTTGGTTCTCGGAAGAGCCACAACAACACAATCAAAATAAATAAAGTAAAAACGGCAATTTCATGGAATGTCATAGGTCCCAGCGCTTTGTACTTTTCCGCAAGGACTTTCTCTACAACTTTTTGTTTTTGCGTCTCTTCGTCCTGCTCTAACCTCTTCTTCTCATTATATTTTCTCCAGAAACACATCCAGTCTGGAACACCAATGTAGTAGATCACCAAATAGAGCCAGCATAATGCCACATTTATTGCCATTGGTGGGATATTGTATACCATCCATGTGGCAAAACTCATATCGAGGTACTTCCCGTTTTGGCTCACGTCCACACTAAAATTAAAAATGATGATGTGTTATACCGTTACTGCCATAAACAATTCTGGGGCTTGCACAAATGTTTTGTTTAACTTACGGTCTTATCAGCTCCTGGAAAACCAAGTTGCTTGCCGTGCCAGTAATAACTCCAGTCCCTGGAACAAACAACACAAACAAATCACGTAATGATCTGTAAACATCCGTATCTACATATTTTTCAACTGGATACTCATGCATGCATAGTAGTTCATAGTTATAAGCTGTTATCAAACAGCATATAGCATAGCATCATTTGGTATGTCATATTAACTAGATAGATCTATATTTGTAAAGAAACTATCAGAGATTCCATAATACCACTCATTTAAATACTGTTGATAAAAAGCCAATTTCGGGGGTTTGATGCATAAATATGAAAAACATATACATATTATGAAGATGAAAATTTATTAGCTTGGAATGATTGCAATTCAATTATACCTCCTAGGTTGGATGCCAAGCAGATTGAGAATAAAAGCATCTTTTTAAGCTTCTTCTTCTTTAGGTCGTCTGGATGCACAGTTTCCATTCTAGAGGCAAAATGTACAAATGAAAGGCTCATAAACATTGTTCGGTTCAATGTACACTACTATTTTTGAGCATGCGTTATCCTATTCGTCATTTTGTCTTAATCTTTGCATTTTCAAGCATAAAAAGGTCATTACTTCTAAACGCATTTCTACAATTCCTATTCCTACAACAGCCAACAGAGACTGCATGGTCAAGTCAATGTCCCTACTTTTATACAATCAACAATATACATTCACTGAAATAAGAATAGTTCTACATGGACGCATCCTTTTCTTAAACACTGTTTCATTGTTTGCTTACTCAATATCAATGGCATTGGTTTCCCCATTTGGTATGAATCTCGTAGTTTCGGAGGGATCAACAATGACCATCTTCCCTTGAGGATTCATTTGTCGAATCGGCTTGTTAACGTTGTGACTGTATTTCACAGCTAAAAAGGGCAAGTCTGCGTCCGATTTTTCTCTAAATACTGACGGTCTTCTCCTCCTCGTTGTCTGTTGTTCGCGGGGCTGCAGTGCGAGAACAAAAAATGAACAAAAATAGATGTGAATGAGCTCATTTTTTCACACTTCCGTCCGTGTGATTCAGATTTCAGAGTCACGACTGAAGGACTGTGACATAGCATATTATGCATTTGCATTTGGCTAGACAAGGCGATACATTGCTCAAGTGTAAAGAACACATATAGTGGTCTAGCAGTATTCTACCTAACCTACACCCACTACTGGTATGAATGGGCACAAAACGAAACGAATTCCTAGCTCACGCATGGTGGTATACATGTATGTCTACTTGTCGTTATCTATTCCTTAAAACATTCACTATTCTTGGACTACCGAATATAGCTATACGGCTTCAATATTCAGTACAGTACAAGCAACAAAATCTTTGAAGTTTTTTAAAGTATGAGATAAATAATATTTTTAGTCTCAGCCTTACAAATTGGGGTTTATACGCATATGACTGTGACTGTGACTAACTTCGTGAGAAAATACAAGCCATACAAAATATACATTTAATAAACCCTTCTTTCTGTAGCAAGCATGGAAAATTTGGATATTACAGGATCCATTAAAATTAAAAGGATCAAAAAATCAATGTCAGTGAACTCTACTCCATTCATTTCACTTACCGGGTATATCTCCTCCAGGACGGCTATAGTGATAGGAATAACCATTGCTGCAGTGGCTGTATCTGTTAAAAAAACAGACAATTTCGTTCGTAACGTGCTTGCTAGAATTCTTAAAGCATGAAAAGTAAAGGTATGAATCATACTGGAATCACTTTTACGTTCATTCTTGTGCGTAAAATGCTTCTAGAGGAAGAACGAACGAGGCTCATTAGAGTTAAGAAAAGTACTAGAACCACTTACTATTAATCCACATGCTCAAAAACGTTGTCGTTAGCATTACACCAAGTGTCAACCTGCGGGGAAAACGCAAAGTGTGGAAATATATTAGATCGAGCAGGAACCATCTCATAGAGGAATATAATATGCATATATGTATATGTTCATCAGCAGCAGCAAAAGCAAATAAAGTGAGTAAGAAGCCAGTTAGCTTGATACCACTTTCCTTCCCTACCTAATCGACCTTTCTTACTGATCCTCATTAACTTCATGCATGCAATACAGTACAACTAACGGCTTTTGGGGAGACTAAAACAAATCGATAGATATGGTCATCTTGTGACTTGTAAAATTATATATCTTGGTACTTGGTACATTTCCATCTTCCATAAACTCGGGTCCATAAAATCTTACGCTTGTTTTAGAGTAGAAAATGATATTACCACATACATGGTATCACACCATTCACTCCTACAAACAAAATAACCTAAACACTCACTTCAATCATGCAGGACAATTTGCTCTCCATGCTGCATTTGCATTGCATTTGTATATTCACAAACCGTCTTTCGTCTTTATTTACGTAATAATCAGCAACTTTTCACGCCAATGTCGCCAATTTATGTCATGTCAGATCATCATGTGAAAGACGTATGCTAATTAATTAGTAAGTTCACCTACTTTTGATTGAGATTGAGTTAGGCGGTTTTTTGATGAACAGAGCTGTTTTGCCTTGGGTGTAAAGTAATGACTAGGTACATATTTCTTAAGATGAAAACATAATGCTCCAATAAAAACTAGTGTCTACCGGTGGCTGAATGGATATTGATCCATGTTTTCATTATGAAACGCTTTACAAAGAAGGTTACAAAACATACCCAGAATACTAGGTTTTCTGTGCTTTCTGTCATCTATAGTTAAAATCTATGAGATGCATGGACGCTCTGCAGAATCACGGAAGGAAGAAAGCTTTCCCGTAATTAATTGGTCATTGGTGTACTATTTTAAATGATGGAGTTCGTAGCAAAATCAAACATATAATAATAAATTTTAAGTTCAATTAACGAAACGGTGATATTGTGCTACAACAGCCCGAATGCATGAACACGATCCTAGATAAATTGAACGAATTCTAATTTCATTTCATATAAATCTACCATATACATAAGCCTTCGTCTTCGTAATTTATCAAATAGAAATCAGATTCCGCTGACTGTATCGAGTCTATGGCAATCCAAGCTGGCAAGCAAGTCTGAGACGAAATAAACAATTCCAAGAAATATAATTAGAGCATTTTTTACCTGACAGGTGAACATCCCACAGTAGTCATTACTTTGAGGGCAATGCGGCGATGAAGATTACAAAATTCCACAGCCAAAGCAATCTATACGAATCAAAGACGCATCTATGTATTAATACATACATAATATCTCCTTATCTACAACAATCTCCAGAAGCAAACTGTATAAGCTAAGTTGCATCTTCCTCTTCCTACAGGGTGTGCATTTGGTATTTCGTGCTAATTGTAAGATTCTCACTTAAGACATAAGACGGCTTACCATCAAGCCTCCAACAAACATCATGTTTGTTTCCTTCATGTAATTCTTAGAAACGCGCCCTAAAAACACAAAAGACGAGTTTATAGCATTTTTTGTTACACAATGAATCCATTCTTTTACTCGAAGTTGGGATGATCAAAAATTAGACCCAAAACAATTTACTACATAGAATTAGAGGGGGTCATGAAACTAAAAACCTAAACACAAAACATGCAATGCAACTATGAATGAGCGAGGGTCGGGTGAGTAAAATATCTTTCTAAACACACACTAACCTGTGTCTTGGATCCCCAACAAAGGAAACAACACCATGGGTATCAAACTTGTTACCGCTAAAGGAATTGCTTCCACCATCCAAAATACTGCCATAAGTATCACCACATACGCACATTTGAATTTCTAGAACAAAATAACACGAGATAAAGGTGCTCATCTCAAAAACCAATTCACAATTTCAATAAGATTCATTTACTCATTCATGTTCACCATTCACATGATTAAACTCCAATAAGAAATTTACAAGACAAAGAGTAAGTGAGTTCACGCTAAAGAATCACTGAATGACCATTCATACAAAAATATATAATTATCATTAAAAAACGCTTTTTGAAGTGCGCTTTATGCTTTAATTCGGTGTCTGTATGTCAATGTCAACTTACCGCTGATGGTCGATCATTATGAAGTAAATCATCATCTGGGATGAATAACAGTGGCATCAACACCACCGGTAAAATTGTAATAAGGAAAAACTCCCAGTTGACGAAAATGTTTCTGAACTTAATCATTTTGCAGAAGTAGACAAGTGTTTTTAAGTATGTAAATAAAAAACGTAGATCAGATCTACAATCACAAACAGTAGAAACAGCGAACCGTGCAACAGCCTTGAAGTCAGCTAGTTGACGCTTCTTTTCTCGGCAAAGATTTTACTGTTTTTAAACTATCACAGCCAATAGGAGCAGCGGGAGAAAATTTGAAGCAGGAAATTTTCCTTTTCACAACGCACAACGCAAGCGCAAGTTTTCCCAAATTTTCCCGTTTGCTTCCAGCGGACCGAAGCGCAGTAAGCAAGTCTGAAGTTGGAAGTCAGGAAAAAACGTTTTACTGTTACGCTTTCGACTTAAAACCAAACTGGAATCCAGAGAGCTGTCTTCAGTCTCAGTTCACGAACAATTTGACGTCGAATATTGCTATGTGGTTTAAAGTTTAATGACTTTACTGGACACTGGACTGTAAGGTAAGGTGAGTGAACGTTGATCTTTAATTCAGAAGTGCTTTAATTAAAAGGATGAAGATGAAGGAGGGAAAGGTTTTATGAGAAATTGGTCCTCGTCGTATGTGGAATAGGATAAAAATGCCGCAGCAGGACAAGACAAATTGGAGGGATTAAATTAAAGGTTATTGATTTTATTACTTAAGGTCAAGTTAGTTTATGATTTTTGGACCCATGAATGAATCCAAAACGTTAGGTCATGGGAAGCGCCATGGCTAATGGCAAATGAGTTTATTAGGACAAAAAGGTATGGAAGGACAGAGTTCTTCCTGTGGTCGATGGTAGTAGGTATAATTAAATTGATTTTAAAGGGAGTAAAAGTTGCAAGAAAATAAACAACTTAATTGTTTTAAATGTTTACTGGAGAATGGAGGAAATTGACAAGAGTTAAAGAGGATGTAGTAGCAATTTTATACTGTGCTCAACTCATTTGTGTATTCTCTGCTTAACTCTTCGCTTCTTCGACTGTGAATGACAAGTGTTCGGACGGAGAGCTTTATACAAGACTTTTTTAACAGGTTGGTTGCTGCATGCATGCAAACTTCCATCCAAACCCAAGCGTATGTGAGCCAACCGTTCTATGCATACTCTAAAAAAGGATAGGTACAAGGTATAAGTATAGAATAAAGGTTTAGTGTAGTTTATATATTTCATATAGAAAGTATCTACTTATATATATTTCTTCACTATATTGAACCTTTAGTTTATTACTATATTTACTATACTCACAAAAGCATATACACTACCTACCTGCATCATTCACTCTGTCAGATTTTGTCTGAAGAAGACAGAGTAAACGTTTTATATCTGACTTTTTTCACATATGCCTAAAAGTTCTAATCCCGGCACCATATTATTATAGTAAACTTGAGTAAAGTATTCACATTTATATGAAAACAACGTCATTTGAAGGTTTCGGTTGTTGATATACGAAGAAATGGGCTGGTGAGTTGATCATCGTGATCATAAGCGGCTGTGTAAGCTGTAAGTAAGTGGCAAATAGCATGATGATCATAATCTTATATGAAAGAAGTCAGTGTCTGCAAAGTTGATTGAGTCAGAATGTATATCGGTTTTGTGGTAGTTAAAAGGAAATATACATGTATAAATATATATGATTTACAATATAGGGATCTTCCTGTAAATTTTTTTTGGTCATATTAAATGTACGTATATATATGTAATAGCATTACTTGTATGTATATACATTTTTCCCTTATTGCTCATACTCACAAGCAATAATATAATGGTGATGCATGATGATTTGTAGGTAGTAAAAAGATCTTGAAGTCAAATATAACTTGATGTGTCTTCCTAAAACAAATGTGTGTATATTTTAATAAGAACAAAGGATATAGCTTCAGTAGTATGCATCATTTTTGCTTATATAATCTAGATAAAGTTAAATTTAATGAGAACTGACTCGCATAAAAAGACGAGTAGAAAGGAGACAAGTTTCTTTTCTTGAATCTTTCTCTGTATCTACAATTCGAGAACTTCGTTGAAATGAAAACAAAATCGTTTTCATTTAGTGCATAATAATTATTGTGCTCGTAAATGGGTCTTAAAGACAGCAAGTGAAGTTCTTGCTCCCATTTCCTGTTTTTATTTCCTTATAATGTTTGAATTCGTCTATACTATCCCTCTGTCTCCTGCTTATTACCCAGCTTTATGGCTATCAAAATTTGTCTGGAGGACAGACAATTGTAGTAAAT
Source organism: Orchesella villosa (assembly GCA_036850725.1). Taxonomy (NCBI): domain Eukaryota; kingdom Metazoa; phylum Arthropoda; class Collembola; order Entomobryomorpha; family Orchesellidae; genus Orchesella; species Orchesella villosa. The sequence continues at coordinate 1,560 of JAANSM010002686.1, read as the reverse complement.
GCATACAGATTAATAGATATGACTTTCTTGCGGCTAGTCACGCTGCTGCTGCTTCGGGCAGACAAGAGGAAACACTGTTTTCACAATTATAAGTATATACATTTCTTACGGCATATTTTGTTTGATGATGAACAATAATATTATGTAACTTGGCTTCGGCTTTAAGAAATATGTTGTTTCTGAACCCATTTGACTGCTAATTTGGTTTCCTCCAAAACAGCACCATAAAGTTTCAGAACTCGTTTGCACTTATGACTCTGCTCTGGATGTGATTGATGCTCACATTTTGTATTCGTAAGTTTAAAGCTGTTACTTTTACTTGTTAATTGAATGCGTTCACTTGTTCTTCAAATATATGCTTGTTTGCAGTACCTTGTTTTGGCAAGCAATATTATAAAAATAACCTTCATTTGTTCATCATATAATATACGATATTGTTTTCCAGTGCTTTTATTGCTGAAATAAAATGCTCCCACTCCCAGTAAAGTAGAATTGCCGATTAAATACATAGAATATGATGTGTGATGTTCAAATGAGTAACGGTTTGTATAGTTTATTATTTCTCATATACCAACATCACATATCGTATATACGACGATTTTTTTTTCATGTACATGCTTTTTACGGCTTTTATTAGTTGTTAGTGTTTTGGTTTGTTTGATTGTAGGTTGTAGTGCTTCCTACGACGACTTCGGAATATCGGAATGCCCTTGATACAATCGCACAAATACGAATTCATAGAGATCAGAAATATGTGATCGATGCAAATGCTTGTTTGCTTTTTATGTAGCGACTAAAAGATGGTAAAATAAAAGTGATTCATATTAAACTTGTTAGTTAGCAATACAATCAAATTGCAGTGTGCATGTCATATTAATAGTATGGTAGTGTTTTTTATGTGTACATTTTCAATTTTCACTGCATTGATTTTTTCTACATTTGTTGACTTGATGAAATCATATATATCTCATTCCTGATCCTAACACTGATGTATATAAATAGGTTGTGTCAATAGAAGCGGAGGTTGCGAGAAAAGATGTAAAGCACATGTGAGCTAAGATGAAGCGTGCTACTCAAGCTACTACGTTGTTGCAAAAAAGGTGTTCTAGTTCATACACTCAAACAGAACGCCAGCGCTGATCATACTTAAGCCAATTAGTGAAGAAGACTTGTAAGTAAACGTCCGCAAATTTACTCTGAATCTCGTGTGTGGATTTTTTGCAATTTCATACCACAGAAAACAATGCATGAGATGCTAATAGGATACACAGTATTTAAGTATGCAGTCACATGGAATGTGTTTTAGATGTTAGAAGAGACGTATGGAAACGCATACTAATGTGACGTAAATGTTTATAGTTTGTGTTATTAATCATATATGTGATTGTCTGCTTATTCATAACTATACATCGGATTTGTATGAAACGGCATGTTTTACATACGTGATAGTACGGGTATGCCACTTTGTATGTGTACGATATGGACGAAAATAAGGTCTTTGAGACCCATTTGTTGCGGCATATCGGGCATATTTTGGCAATTTCGGTATGCGGCATATGT
>JAANSM010002685.1:0-14419 GCA_036850725.1 Orchesella villosa | reverse complement strand
TGCGAAGAGTTGCTTACGAGATGCCCCGTTGATTATTAGGCCCCAGCAGAAACGACGGAGAGGAGAAAATTTTGAAATTTTCTCAGCCCGCCAATTTGTTTTACTCTACATGCCATGTGTTTGGTTTCAACTATTATTACCTTACGTGTTAGTTCAGTTACATTTAAGCGTTAGTCTGTTTCTTACATAATTGAAAGATATTTTCGGGTAATGAAGGAAGTAATAACTGCGTGCAAGCATGGTAGATACGCAGCTCATGGCAAACTAATTAATGACTATAATTAGAATGATAATTTCAATTATATTTGCGAGAATTACATGAAACTAGTTACCCAAGCTAGTTACCCAAACCAGTTACCCAAGCTAGTTACTTTATTTCGACATATTTGGCCGATTCCAAAACCACTAAGACTACTTGATTCAGCATGCCGAATTGACCATACATACTGATTTTCGGCGTAATCACTTTGGTTTTGAACTTTCCTAGCCATGTTAACATGATGCATGAAGATGAAGGAAGAGGCCATAATAATTTACTGATTAAGACGTAAAAGTGGTTAATATGGACCACTTATATACGTAACACAATCTCTGTGGAACCTTGCTTAGTGGCTAATACAGAGTAAAGAGCTCCACTGAACAAGCAGAGCCTGCAGTAAGGAAAAAAATTGAGTATTATTTTAAAACTTTAGTCAATTATTTTATAATCAATGAATTTATCAAACAAACAATACATTTTTGAATGAAAAATAATTCATCCCTATACATGACACATGCGTATATAGAACCACTTCAACATACATACATTTCAATTTTTCATCCATCTTACCTGACTAATTATATGGTGGAATATATGAACAATTCCAATATTTAACCACGCCCACGTTGTCGATCCTAATCCTTCTTTGTATCATCATTAAAATCATTTAATAATACTTATAATACAATATTAAATTGAAAATATATAAAAGCAGAATATAATATGGGTGAGCATGGTAAAACGATTTTTCAATATATGCCAATCGTAATTCCGATTGAAAAGAAATGAAGACGATGAAACATATTTATGTAGGATCTAACTTCCCGGAATTGAGTACATGTTGTAGTAATTTGAAATGAAATTGTCAAATTAATTTTTGTGCCACTTGGCAAATTCTAAGAAGTCCTACGTTCTGGCGTTTGTCATAGAGGAGTGACTTCGCGAGCATTTAAGAAGAAAACTTTTTTAATATTGGCGTATAATTTAATTGCAGGAATATTTTAGCATTATTGACTTTCGTTCACTTTCGTTGTTTTTGCTCGACTCTCGTGTGATCCTTGTAAACCTCAATGTGAGGAAGAACCGATTGATTGCTAATTTTGAAGGATGCTTTAACCGTAAATAAAGCTGTAAAACCTTAATTGATCATGTTAAGTCTAGCAGAGTGTGTGTTATTCCACATTTAAGGGCATCTACTAGCGCATCCTAATCCCAGCAATCGACCAAGTTAATCCTACAATCCTTAAAAAGTCTTACACTGTATGGAACTATTGGGATACGTACAATTCTTTGATTTTGGTGTTTTAGCATAATATTAATTTAGGCTTTGTACACGATTAGAATATTTGTCACTCAGTAGCAAATCTAAATCCAATGAGTCCCTTTCGGAAAAGACCGTCACAAATCGATAATATTTTGTGCTACATTAATTATCTCTTCAAACTCATATTAGATGTGAGACAGAATGTTTGATTCTGTGAAAGGGTGCTCAAGGCATAGTTCTAAGTGAGCTGAGAACGTGTAAGATTGACTGAAGTTATTGTCTGTCTGGAGTCAGAGTGAGACCTTTTTAACCTTCAGTGGTGGTTAGTTGTACTTGATACTATATAATACTTTATGAATGCTTAGTAGTACCTTTGCGTGGAGCCCACAAGATAAATAGTAGTAGTCGATATATGGAAGCTTGAATAAACCTGTATCTGCAACAAATGATCAATTTGGAACGGTTTGAAAGGATAACCTAATAAACTTATCATTTCGAATATTAAATTAATTCGATTTCGGATCTCCTGACCTGTTGTGATTTATTGAGGGGGAAACGCTCACCTGAAGGTTGGTGTTCAAACTCATTTACGATATTGAAAACAGACACTATCGTACAGGATGTCTTTAAATTTGGAAAAATATTTTATTATATGAATATCTTAAATGTGGTTAATGAAAAGTAAGGCTATTCTTATTTCGTATTTCATCTGAACCTCCTTGATGAGTTAAATCGTAGAATACATTGTTCAGATTAATTTTTGAAATAATTGAAAATGTACTCATGGAAAAGATGGATTTTTGAATGCCAGAACCCTGTCAAAATAAATAACCAGAGTCAGGTTAATATATTGCTGCAATCGACCCGACAAATTAAAACGATACTGAAATTACTACTTTGCCAGTCTGAAACTGCACTTATAGTTATTTCAGGTACTTTTACTTCCTTGACACGCTTATACGATACAATAATATATTCTATATGGATTTTCTGGTTACGTGTCTACCATGACAATAAAAAAATATATTATCAGTGATGACGATTATAACAAATAGCATATAACATTTAATAGGTCATTTTTTATCAACATACCTCAAATACGAGAGGATGATTCAAGAGCATAATAATAAAAAGGATATGTAAACCTCATAGGAAATATCTACTGAAAGTTTGTATTCTGACGAATTATAAAAATTTTAAATATTGTTTTCTACTTTACAATTGGTCATTTAGTATATTTGAACTTGTGACTTCCCACAATAATAAGTCACAATAAGTGTGAAGCCATTCATCTATGATCAACTAATTATTCTGTATGAGGATCGAAGAAAAAGATATTTTGCCATTTAAATTACATGTAACCCTCATCCCCTCCCCCTCTCTGGGGTCACAATAATTTATTCCTATTAAGTTCCTGGGGATCATACTTTAATTACGTCATCAAAAAAACAGACGATTTTTGACCCACCTACCCACTTAAGTCATCCTTTTTACATTACGGCCTTATGAGAGTAAGGACCCACCTACCCACTGTACGTGATGACGTGATTAAAGTATGACGTATAACGTATGTAATCACCAAGCTATTTAGTACAGTGGATTGCGACCGAGTTGAGAAACCATGTGTGTGTTTCTACTTTTTGCGTATACCTTATGTATGTTCGTAAAAATGTGGAGTGCTGAACACTCTGGAATTTGTCGATTATGCAGTTATTTATTATTTGGTTTAATGTATGAAGTACTCGAATCAACATTTTTTAAATAATTAAAACCATACATACATTTCCCCCCAAAATAATCAAAGGTATTTTCATTCAAAGAAAAGGGTCGAAATCTTAAGGTTACCTTTTCGTCAAACTGTTTGATTAAAACAATACAATATATTAATTTTCTCTAGAAATTTGTAACGCCCTTTCCAAATTCAAATATTTCTTGTATATTGCGTTTTGGATTCAACCAAATGTAATTTAAAATAGCAAGCTAATATTGCTGGAAATCCGGTAAAGTTACTATTACAATTTTTGGGATTAGACGGTAAGAACCTCTCTTTAAAATTTGTGTTTTAGAAGTAAATGCAGTAGGCATGAGATGTGTTTTAATATTTGTGTAGAAGAGTTAGATCCAATCTAATTATTTTATACTATTGTATTAATCTTATGGTCGACTTCTTTCGTCGTACGGACGTTAATAAAAGCCGTTGAATAATATAGTGTTTTTACTAGTTGGTGTCGAATATTTTAATTAGTTTTCTTTGATCGAAAGTTTAATTTTTATATCTATAAAGTAAAACCATATAGAATGCCCCGCTTGGGTATTTGACAATTAACAATTAATTAATTGTTAATTGAGTTAAAAATTACGCTACAAAAAAAATTGTTAATTCAATTAAAAAATTTTCACAAAAGTATTTCTTAATTGTTAATTCAATTAAAAAAAATTTCACAAAAGTATTTGTTATTTGTTCCGAAGAACTCTTTTGTCTCTAATAAATACTGTTAATTCTAAATTCCATTTGATTAATGATTGGCTATTTCGTGTTTTCATTAGAATTTTCTTTAATTATTCTGTTTAATACCTAATTTCTGATCAGAGACGGGGAAAATCCGGGATTACGGTAATCGGATTATGGGATTGGGATTACGGATTATAATCCATAATTCCAATCCAATGATAAAATTTTCCCATCATAATCCGTAATCCATAATCCCACCTACAGACTCTTGGTCATGTAATCCGTAATCAATCCCTACATTGGGAATCTGGATTGTCATAATCCATAATTCGGGATTATTGGATTAAATCCATTGAATTTTTGCTCATTTTCCTCAAATTTTCTTTATACTGCGAACTAAAACTTACAAATCACAACTTTATTTCTTAGTTGCGTCTTTCTATTTAGTTTTTGATGAACATATATCTTATAATTATGTATCTGATATCATGCAACGCAGTTTAGGAACCTTGTTGACTGGACTATTTTTGAGTGTGTAACAGAAAAACTGCAATTTGTTCAAAGGATGGGACAGTTAGGGTAGGCATTCTTAATGGTTCTAGGTAGGTGGGTATTTTATAAGGTGTTACAATGCTGTAAGTGTTGCCACATATTTTGACAACGTATTTTATTTCCCTTATTAACACAAAGAATCATGTAGGATATGGTAATAAAGAAATCTATTTGCTTGTTTTTCGCAATTATAATGAATTATCACACTTAGTTGTCGGCTCATATTAGTGGTATGTAAACTCTGGGATTATGATTATGGTTTACGTAATCCCAATCCATAATCCCAATCCCAAAGATTTCAAATCGTTGTAATCCGTAATCCAAAAGCTTCAAAAATTCCAATAATCCCATGCTGTAATCCCAATCCACAAAACTTGAAAACTTAATTCATAATCCGTAATCCGAGCCCCCATTTTTCGGGATTACCCATCTCTGTTTCTGATATAGCTTAATAGGCAGTCGGTTCATAGCAAATTTTTTCGTAATTAGCATTTTTGTGATATCAAAAGTACGTGCGCCTGGATCGCACTTGGCGTGACGTTAGCCTTTTATGTCTTCAAACTTGATGAATTTAAAAAGAAATTCGCAAGACGCCCCACTACTTTTTCATAATTGGCGGGAAATCATTCCAAAAAATCCCAAACAATCCCCGTCAATGCAAACCAACATCAAAAATGTTTATCTTTGACCGATTCCAGCTTTTAATGTTTTTTACCACTCCTTCACTCCATTTGGATTTGTATCTCGCCAATGAGCAAGAGTAAAGTGAAATTAAATACTATCTTCAACGTTGAAAGTGTTGAAGCACGTCCGTTCATCCGTTTATTACTGATTTAACAACAAACAACAAAAAGACTGATAACCTCTAAACACTAAAGTTGAAAGTCGAGATGGAAGTGGGAAGCGACAGCGACAATGTTATCGTCTCCACCTCCTCCACCGCCCCTGAAATCAGAAGTAGATCCAGACCATCTTCTCCATTTCTTCATCCGTTCAATATTCCAGGTCAGCGTCCATCATACGCCAGTTTCTCCAGCGTCTCCGGCCTCTTCCCTTCCGTTCAAGCAATTGATGAACGCGTGATTAAACGATTGGATCTCGATCTTGAGCTCCTCAGTGACACAATCACCACCGATTATTCAAGCGGAAGCGGCGATTACCGATCACACTCCAAAAATCAAGAAGAAAAACTCAAGACTTTTCTTCGAATTAGACCTCCATCTTCCCACCTAAATGTTGATGTCAATATTCCAGTTTTTGCTAATCAAAATCAAGTGCTCACAATCCAAGATAGCCAAACTGTCCTCGCCTTCCCGACCACAAAAAATACCATAACGTTTCCAAAACTGGAAGGGCGGCGGAGGAAACAAATTGAGTTCAAATTTTCCAAAGTACTCGGCCCAGAATGCGGACAATCAACAGTTTTTGAGGAGTGCGTGACGCCACTCATCGAGAAGTTTTTGGGAAGGGAAAACTGCCTCATTTTTAGTTATGGGGCGACCAACTCTGGAAAAACTTATACGATGCAAGGTAAATTTTAAATTGTAATAAAAATTATAACAAAAACCAGCTGAAAATTAGTAAAAAAAATAACTTCGTCATTTCTTTATTAATTAATTTTAAAGGACATGGAACTGAATACGGGATTATTCCTCGAACTCTCGACACCATTTTCAACCGGATAAATGATCGCTTGTACAAATTAGGAAATATAAAGCCTCATCTTTATGAAGCTTTCCTCCACCTCAATCCGCGGGAGGTGGAGGCTCTTTTTGAGAAGCGGGACAGGGTCGTGATTGATGCCAACGTTGTATGTTTTTAATTTCTAATAATTTTTCATATTTTTACTTGGTTTTAGCTGATTTTCTCTCCCTCTTCTAACTTTCATGTTTATTTTGTTACTTCTTGTTGAGTAGAAGCAAGAATTTTTAGAGTCTTACTGCCACTTATCCTCCTCCAGTATCTCTGACAAGTCTTCCAATCTTTGCGTGGATTTCGTCGGAAGTGGACATAATTTTGAGCCATCCTCCACCTCCTCCACAATGTACAGCATTTGGGTTTCTTATGCAGAGCTTTATAACGAGAGAGTTTACGATCTTCTGGATAACTCCCAATTGGGAAGTAAAAAGAGGAGGAAGGAGCTCAAGTTGTTGCAAGATCGAAATGGATTCGTTTACATTAAAGGTAATATTTTTTCATGTAATTTTTTATTCTTCTTTTAAAACATGAATATTTTTTTCTTTGGCATTTTTGTAGATTTAGCAGAATTCCCAGTCAATTCAGATGAGGAAGCGTACAAGTTGTTTTTAGCTGGAAGAAAGAATCTCCAATTTGCTGCCACCCAAATGAATCTCCATTCCAGTCGCTCCCACTCCTTTTTTACTATTCGCGTGGTCAGTCTTGGGATTGGGAACGGGATGGTGCCTTATCCCAAAACGGTTCATCGGTAAAATAACAAATTTTTTTTATTTTTTAGTAAAATAAGTCATTGATTTATTGACTTGTTTTTAAACCGTTTTTACTCGGTTAGATTAACCTTCTGCGACCTTGCGGGGATGGAGAGAGCGAGCCAAACTGAAAATGAAGGGATTCGTTTAAAAGAGTCAGGAACTATTAACAATTCTTTAACAGTTCTTCTTAAAGTCATTAGGCTTTTACGGTATAAATATTTTCTACTTATATTTTTAAAATGCAATGTTTTTTAAGAAAATAACTTTTCTGTCATTTTAATTTTTTAAGAGAAAAACAGAATGGAAGGGGTGGAATAGGAGCGGGGATGATAGAAACGATTCCTTTTAGGGATAGCAAACTTACCCACATATTCAAAAGCTATTTAAGCTCTTCTACTCATGTTTGTATGGTGGTGAATGTGAGCCCGGATCCTTTTGTTGCAGACTCTACTCTCCAAGTTCTACAGAACTCTGCGATTGCTAGCAACGTAATTTAGTTCATTTTTAAGTTATTTATCAATAATTCTACGCATTTGTTTCTTCCTTTGAAAAAATATTTTCATTGTGAATTTATATTTTATTTCATTTTAGGTCATTGTTTTTAAACCGGTGGATGCGAACTTGAGAGCGAATTTACTACCTAAAACACAGAAGGAACCTGAGCCAGAGCCTCCTCTTTTCTCAACGTTCACAGAAAAATTTTCCTCATCAACATCACCATCTCGTTTCAGCAGCACCGAAAGTGATGATGAATACGACTATGGATTGCCCACCGTTGTGGCACCCAAGACGATGGCTCAAAAGGTAGCGAATTTGGAGAGACAAGTGGCGTCCTTAAAAGAGCAGTTGGCGGCGAGCGAGTTGGAAAAGCAGAACATTCGGGAGGACATGCTCAAAATGATTGTGGATGAGAGGATTTTGTGGAAGTAGGTTTTTCAAATCTTTTTTGTAAAAAAGTAATGGAAATTATAATAGTTTTGTGTTGATTTTGTAAGTTATATTATTTTCGTGTTTTTTTAGTAAACGTCTCCAGCAGCGGATGCTCACCGAGCAGAATCTGAATCGGAGGAGGCTCTCGCTAGTTAAGTATGAGACGATGCTTTCCCCAGCTACAAGGTGTGGGAGATGCAGCCCCCCTACTGCGGATATGGAGGATATTGACGAGACTTTTGAAGGGGAAGAGGAAGTTGATGAAGGGGCTAAGAATCAACAGCTTCAAGATGAGAGTGATAAAGAGAATTGGTACAAGTGAAGAGAAAACGATAAGGAATAAGAAGGAATGTAATCTATTCTAAGCTAGAATAAGTTATTGTTATTCTAATAATGAGTGTCGTTTGTGAAATTGTATTTTGTCTTGTTTTTTTAACCTTTTGTGATATTTTCTCTTTATTTTTAAAGAACATTAAACATGTTGTGTAAGCGTGTCTTATGGTTACATAGTGATATATGGTGATATATTAACTATAACACGAGTAAGTTTTATATAGGAATATTTATAACAGCTAACAAATTCTTATGAAAACTTACCTTCCTACATATGACATAGAATAAATACTTAAGTAGAACTTTAAGCCTATGTAATTACCAAACTAAACTATACCATCCAATATTTCCTAAAGCTACAGCCATCCCCAAATAGCCACATATTTAAAACGTACAGAGAGCATTAACCAACATGTCCACCGCCGAATTACACCATTCGGGAAAAGTATCGCTACCTATCCCGTAAAAGGGTGCGGTTGTTTTTAACACAAGCTTAGGCAACGAATATGTTGCCTTAAATGCATAGCTTTTTCGTCCACTCATGTTAAAGATCGTTGTCTTGAAATTCTCCGACACATCCGTCAATCCAAGAACTAGGGTACATTCCAAGTAGCAAATCAGTAGCGGCAGTCCAATACCTGATGCAATCAACATCCCCACAGCAAAGTTGAACAGGCTTTCCATGAAATGATCCATATAGCGAATGAACAGAAATCCTAGCAACGCAAATACTGTCATCATAGCTCCAGAATGGAGGGTCACATTTAGCACACCAAATGCATTATTTGCGTTGTTGCAGAGAAGTTGAAGAGATCTATAGAAACAAATTGCCCTTTCTTCGCTCACAGTTCCCAGTTGGTTAGTCGCATATTTATGGTTATGCAAAGGGGCCTCTGGGGTCACAGCAATGCACCACAGTTTTGGACAGTAGATACAGCTATCCATTATGATTATTATGGTCACCACCGTGTTTGTAATGAGGAGAGCTCCCCACGCAATCCAAAGGAGAACTGGGAGGCTCTCCCAGTTTAGACCGAGCTTGATTTCCAAGTAGATTTCGCATATTCGATGTGTCGGTTCAGCAGGATGGAATAGGAAGATGGGGAACATGATTGGCATGAAATATGTAAATATTGAGATACCAGATATGAGCATTTCGTAGATACGATGCTCTGGGGTTTTGAAGTCTTCGTCGGTAAGTTCTTCTTTGAATTCCTCTGCAAAAAAATAAATTTCATGTGAAGAGAAATATTCTAGTTAATTGTTAATATACAGAATTTTAATAAATTTTACCTTTCATTGCTCTGTCAAATTGAAATATACCGTTAAACGTCTGAACTATTTCGTATTTTTTGTCCTTGAAGACTTGAACGAGTAGATTAATTGCCATGACAACAATAGCTATAACGACGGACATGATGGTTTGAAATACTTTGAGCCTTTTAGTTTCTGCGTCAACTTCTCCGCTTTCATCGGGTATTTCCTCATCGTAGATATCGAACATGATGATCGAGAATATTAGAAAGGCGTACATAAAACCCTGGAGATATGCACCGTACCAGAGCCAGTAATTGTAGATGCCACTGAAAATAAGACGATTTGCTTCGAGATTCCAATAAAATATGTGACAGTAAGTGCAGGTAAGCAGTTTTCCTAAGCGGTAGCGAACGCATTTTTCAATTAAGGAAGTAATCATTGTGATGATTACTTTTATTAAAACCACATATTAGGGGAAATGTGGTGTTATTAACTCGGTGGTTTTTCTAGAAGTAAAGCTTGGAATGAGTTGGTTTTCATTGTACTCAAAAACTGTACGATATGGCCCTGGAAAATGAGCATGAATAAATTAGGTGAGTTTTAAGGAAAACAACTACATACAACATAAAACAATTGCTCGTGGAACGATATAGGACTAGATTATAAATTTAAAAGTACCTAGATCAACGAATTCTGATACGGGTTCCTGTATAATGTTATATGATACGAATTCTTCAAAGAATAATTCTGATGTAGGTCATTTTATTAAAACTGAAATTGAAAATAGGAGGAATAAGCGAACACATAATTGTATCGATTAAAAAAATCCAAAACGAATATGGGATATTCTTTGATGATTAGATGCAAACAAGCTCGATTCTTATCGCTGGATTTCAATCAAAACAATACTTCTGGCGTCAGCCTGCTCTTCTGGCTTTTAAAGAATATAAAGTTTTCTTCTGGAAATACAATATATGGTGCAGTTGTCAAAGTAGTGTACCTTTTCATTACAGGATTATGTGTGTATAAATCACAGTTTTAGGTTATACTAAAAAATACCCAAAGGTAAGATAGATAAACATATGCACGCGAATGTTGAAACACATTAGAGAAAATTTCCATTTTGAAAGCACCTCTTCCCCAAAAACATATAATACTTCGCATGTATTACCAGTCGATTCGTTTGTATAAGTATTTTAAATGTAGTACGGATTCTCGAAAGAGATGGGACCACAACGTATTATTCGTAATATAAATGTACCCTAAACAATTTCTAAGACAACGGTGGAATTACTTGGTTACTATAATAAAAAGCAATTCTAGAAAATGTCGAATAAATTTTAAGGTATACATTACGGATGTTATTAACTCAGTATTTTTTTTCTGGATTCACGATTTTTGTACTCATGACGTCACGGTCGATTATTTTGCACTCATTTTGTTGAGTAAAGTACACTCATTTCGACCGAGTTGAGTGTACTAAATTGAACTCAGTTTTTTGTCTACACCAGCCCTTTGATTGCTCACTGGTGCGACTCACTGATGACAGGCGCGCACTAGTTCAAATTCACATCTGACGATATGCTTGATGTCCGATAAATTTCTGCATTTAGTTATAAACACAAAATCTATGAATTTTTTTACTCACATTTGTACTGATTGATGCGTACAGTACAAAACGAGGTATCTTCATTTAGTAACGTGACCATTTTAGCAAAAGGCTAATAGTTTAGAGTAAACAACGCATAATCTATCAGTTCCGACTTAAGAGGTTTCAACTTATGAAAATTCATATAGCAAAATATAAAGTGTTCCAAATAACATGCATGGGATATATATTCGAAATGTTACGATTGTAAAATTTGACATGTGTAATCAATATTATGTGCCTACGTTTTTAATATACACACAACAACGAAAAGAACATATTTTACAGTTAGATAAATAAGAAGTTGAAAATGATGGAACGTAGCACAAGTTCAACTACGTTTTAAGCTACTGAATTTCCTCTAGTAAAAAATAAATTTAAGAAATTCATTCCCTAATACTTGGAGTTTTAGAAGGGCTTACGCAATATTTGCAAGAAGATCCCTTCATTTTAGGCCGTTTATATAGTCTCAATCCCTTTTGCTTAGCGTGATTTATATCGTAAAGATTTTAAGGCATGCATGGCGAAGACTTAACATAAGTGTCATATAATTTATTTTCATATTAGAATTACATTGAATCATGAATTATGTTTTACTTTATTTTTAAACAACATTAAAGATAAATACATGTGTATTGGTTAAATGTTTTTATAGTTGCTATGAATATTGACGTACAAGAACTTAGATCTAGCTACGGATCACAATTTTCGTGATTATGTATTTCCATGTGCAGGACAATATTTACATGACTTTTCAGAATTTGAGGTTTGACAATTGTGTATTTCAGGTATGTTTTCCAGCTCGAAAGCAAGCAAGGTACCATAAAATAATATTAAAATGAACAATACGTATTTGTGTAAACCGCACTACAGGGAAAAAGAATCGATCCAAATGGATTCAGGTTTTGTTAAAATTGTTGTGGGTCCTGTAATGTCGTTTGAGTCTTGTTCTATTAATGGAAATGGCTTGATTTTTTACAAAAACATATTGAAGGTAAATCTTTGTAAATTAAGTAACTGAATCTATTTTATGTAAATATGACTTTCCTAGCGAGTACTTATTGTTATTTCAACGTTTATAATACTTACAATCTGTTTAGTTAATAAAATCCTGTTTAAGATTATTGGTGTATGTATATGCGGACAGATAACATCGGTAATAATATCTATGCCTATGCTTACAATTAGAATTTGTGAATAGATATAAAATCCTAGCGTGAGATATATTAAATAGCTCCATTAAGATTTATCGTAACAATAGGAACAGGTAACAATAAACAAGTACGAATAATTACTTACCTTACTTCTAAGAATGTGTACCTACCTATGTATTTGATAAAAGGCAGAGACAAAGAACCCCCATGATTAGACTTAGAAAGTGCAGAGTGCATTTACCAACATATCCAACGCCGAGTTACACCATTCCGGAAAGGTATCACTTCCTATCCCGTAAAAAGGTGCGGTTGTTTTGACCACAAGTTTCTGCAAAGAATATGTAGCCTTGAATGCATAGCTTTTTCGTCCACTCATGTTCAAGATCGTTGTCCTGAAATTCAAGGACGCATCTGTAAGCCCAAGAACTAGGACACATTCCAAATAGCATATCAGTAACGGCACTCCAATTCCCGTTGCAATTAACATCCCAACTGCAAAGTTCAACAAGCTCTCCAAGAAATGATCCAAGAAGCGAATGTACAAAAACCCTAGCAATGCAAACTCCAGCATCATAGCTCCAGAATGAAGGGTCACATTTAGCACGCCAAATGCATTATTTGCGTTGTTGCAGAGAAGTTGAAGTGATCTATAGAAACAAATGGCCCTCTCCTCGCTCACAGTTCCTAGATGATGAGTCGCATATTTGTGGTTATGCAAAAGCGCATCTGGGGTCATAGCAAGGCACCACAGTTTTGGGGAGTAGATACTGCTTAGCATGATTAGTATCAGGGTTACCACGGTGTTTGTAATGAGGAGAGCTCCCCTGCTAATCCACAACATGACTGGTAAGCTTTCCCAATTCAGACCAAGCTTGATTTCCAAGTATATTTCGCATATTCGATGTGTCGGTTCAGCAGGATGGAATAGGAAGATGGGGAACAATGCCGTAATGAAATATACAAATATTGAGATACCAAATATGAGCATTTCGTAGATACGATGCTCTGGAGCTTTGAAGTCTTCGTCGGTAAGTTCTTCTTTGAATTCCTCTGCAAAAAAATAAAAAATAAATTTCATGTGAAGAGAAATATTCCACTTAATTGTTAATATAAAGAATTTTAATAAATATTACCTTTCATTGCTCTGTCAAATTGAAATATGCCGTTAAACGTCTGAATTATTTCGTATTTTTTGTCCTTCTAGACTTGAACTAGTAACTGAATTGTCATGACAACAATGCCTATGACGGTCGACATGATGGTCTGAAATACTTTGAGCCTTTGAATTTCTTCGTCAGCTTCTCCGCTTTAATCCTGTATTTCCTCATCATAGATATCGATTACGATGCCCACGCTCCTGCGGTTAAAATTAACTGAACAAATTATTTATTTCGTCATACGTTGAATTTTAGTGTGTAAAAAAAGCATTTCTATTACATTCTATTTCTATAAAAGGATCTGGTATGGAACCTTACCTTTCTTTGCATTGCTAAGCACAAAACTAGGCCGTTCAACGTCTGAACTACTTCAAGTGTTTTGTCCTTTAAAAGTGAAACAATGAGCTCAACGGTCAGTACAATAATTGATACTGCTAGTTCGCAGTTCGTTTACATTTGCTTTCGTCTGCCATTGTCTTCATGCAATATACCTCTGATAGAAGGCACCTGAATATCTTCATGCATTGTTTTCATCTAACTCCTCGGGTAGGGCTTCTCTTTGAATATCCCATAAAACAGTGAAGCATCTTAGCATGCAATAGAATTTCACTTGTAAACACGCACAGCGCCACAATGGGTAATTGTAGATTCCGCTGATAGTAAAACATTTGGTATCTAGGTCCCAATGAAATATATGACATGCCATACAATATGCAAGATTCTCGAGTCTGTAACTTATGCACTTCTCAACAAAGGAAGTGATCATATTGATTGTTTTTTAAATTAATTAAAATACATAAACCAACATAAACCTGGGAAATCCAACTTACATAACAATTTGTCATGACCGAATTCTCTAAGAATCGTACAACAATCCATATTTTTCAGCGCAAAACTCAACTAAGAAAAAACATGTGATAACACTAATAAATATTTAGAAAATATTTTTTGTTGTGAAATATT
>JAANSM010002684.1:0-14421 GCA_036850725.1 Orchesella villosa | reverse complement strand
ATGACATACAGAAAGCATTGGTTGTTTGTTGATGCTGTGCATATTACGCTTACGCGTTACTCGTTACAGGTTACTATATGCCCCTATATAGTATTACCTGATATTATCGAGAGAAAAAAGTCAATCTTACAAGGTTGTTTTCACAACCTAATAAATGAATGAATGTTAAGACAAGAAAGAACAAAGTCGGGACTTAATTTGAATTTAATGAGTCATATTTCATTCTTCCCATTTAGATCCCTTAGAGAGTTTCGGCTATAAAGATTGGAAGAAAATGGCATCTGCTCGTACTTGTGGATATATAGGAGAAGGAGGGATGATAGGCAGTGGCAAAAGCATCATGTAATATGTATATATAGTATATGTATAATTTTCAGGCTCTTCCCTTTTACACACGCACTTTTGAACGACGGCCTTTTGCCTGCCTGCCTATAATGTGTTTAAGCAAGAGGAAAAAGAGAGGAAGAGAAGATTGAGGTCAATTGCCTGAATGATCTGTCTAAAGCTTCTCGCTCTGTACACTTTACTGCAGTTTGCTTTGCTTTTTCTTCGCTCCGTCTATTACTTATAGGAGGGAGAAAGAGCGGAGTACACAGCGTGAGTGTTTGGTCGTGGAGAACAGTTATAGAAACGCAACATTGCAATAACTACTACACCCCCTTAATACGGCCACTTGTATCAGCCCTATTTTTTGCCCATTTTCCTCGCTATTTTCTCCCCGTTTCATGAGCAATTTTTTCACTTCTTTGTCTCCACTGTGGGAGCTATATATAAACATCTTATATGTAACTTTGTAAGTAATATTGAGGAAGAAACTAGAATATTCTTTAGATGATTTCTTATATTATCATTTGCTAATGTTATATATAGCATAATGGAAAGTTGTATACATGTGTGTGCTCAAGATGATGTCATGAGCGTTTTACAATTTTGTACCTATTAGAATACGTACACATATGCCTAATATTATGTTGTGTTAAAAGAGGGGAGATCTCTCGTTTAGATCTGGGTTGACTGCTTCTTCTCTCCACTACTTGCCCATTTTTTCTTGGTCCCTTGTGCAAAATCCTCATGTATGCTGTTGGCTATATCCCTTATCCTTATACTCTTTTCTTCCGGAGGACCACAAAATTATGTAGGACTGTAGGACTACTGAAAATGCACAAGGCAAACTATTCTTTTCGCTTTCATCCGCTTTGGCTTTGCTTCTCGCTTTCTCTCCCTCACTAAAATTTTCTTGTTACGCTTGGTGAATTTTATTTTCACATACATAACGACATCAGACATTCAACACACAACATAGCATAGAGGATACCACTTGCTGAGCTGAACCCTGTACATATTATTGCAGATTAGAAGTTTTTAGTGCGAAATAAATATCCTAAGAAAAGCTCAACAAAAAAAAGAACATAGCGGAAAGAATCTGGTTTTGAGAAACGGTTATGTTCTGATAATGCCTCCACAAGTAAAACTTGTGTTTATTTCTCGCTTCCGTTTCTGAAGAACGTCATATCACATCATATCATACTTATCATGATATCATCATCATATACATAAGTAGCAGCATGTTGTACTTATAAGAGAAAAAAAAATTTGCTCTACTTATATTGGAACTAGGATGACATACACATATTGTGATGAGATTAATATCATGCAGCCTCCCTCCGTCCCTCCTAAAAGTGGTTATTCATAATCTTAAGAGAAATAGTGTAAACATGCTTTGCATTTTTGATGCCGGTGCGTGTGTGTACACATATTTTATCTGGGATTTATATATACACAGCAATTTATATATGCGTGCCATGTGCCATGATTCTTATTCTTGGATAAGCTTGTTGCTTTTTAGCCTTGAGATTTGGAACGTAAAATTGGGTTGAGTGATCATCTTGTTGCTGTCATCCACATCCTTTGAATGAAAAGCAAAAAGAACGTTTAAACAAGTTTGTTTATTTGTAAAGCAAAACTAACATTGAAGGCACGACAAATAATGGTTTCTTGAGTTTAAATCTAGAGAACATCTCTTTTTAATTAATGTTGAACAGAACATATTTTCCGAAGTTGTTTCTATATATAAACTTATAGTAAAACGTATATATGCTTTAACACACATCAACAGATATACTGCACTTTTTCTCTTTTCAAATAAAAAAAACTACGCCGTTATTCCTTCAGAATTGAGAGAAAAAATAAATGTTTTGAACGGAATTACATGGAGAAACATGTTATGTTGGCAAAATAGGTAGATGCTGAGGTAGTTTATTTGTGTTATTTGCAGTTAAGAACAAATCAACAGCAACAGATTGGAGCGATTTAATTCAGATACATGTTATTTAAATCCAAACGAATTGATAATACGAAAATACGAAGAAAGACGTGTGGGAGTCCGTCAACAACTGTCGGAGAAAGTAATTAAACCTAAGACTTTTACAAACCATGTGTGCTTAAGATGGGATTGAAAGAAAATTAAGCCATTTTTCAATCAAGAAACTTCGAGTAGGCGTAGACATATCAATGCAAACAAATTTAAACCTTCAATGTGTCTAATAATAGCGTAGGAGGGAAGAGGGAGAAATTTGCTGCCTGTTCAGTATGTTAGTTTGGTTTATGGGATTGTATAGTTAAGTAACGCTGTAAACCTTCATTCTCATTTCCCTTCCGGTTTACCTTGAGCCTGGCTACTTGTTTGGTATTCGGTTTATGCCTTTTCATAACAAAATTTTAGACACAATAAGCACATCTCACGTAAATGCAGCCAATTTAGAAGTTACTTTGTTTAAGAGAAAATCACTTGTGCACTAAGGTAATGTATGTAAATTGCTTTTTTTCTTCATATACTTCATGACTACGACTCTAGTTGTCTGTGTCAGATGAGCGAATGTCATAAACATAGCCATAGCTGGAATATGAAAAATCAAAGACAATCATGTGAAAATAGGAGAATATGGAGTCTAAAATGAAAGCAGTAACTGTAAACTTAAGCAGATGTACATTTTTGGGTATGTATAACGTTCTAAACTGTGCCACTCACTGACTCAGTTGTCTCTTCTCTTCCGAAACTCACATGAGGGCAACATGAACGGAAAAGTAGGCTACAGACTGAACCAGCAACTGCATGCTTGAATGCATGAGTTGAGAAGATAATCAAAACAAAATACATACCGTTGTGTGTACACTTTTGCTATAAAATACTTCGAATACCGTATGCGAAAGCTGCAAGAGGATTATTATGCTGTCCTGCTGTTAGAAAAAAAGTATCCTCTGCGTCGTTATATATGTTGCACTCCAACAAAATTCAAATTCTAGGAAGCAAGTCTGACTCTCACTTGAATTTTGAAAGGGATCAGTGAAAGCACGGAAGAGCTAAAGGGGTGCTTGCGTAATAATGCAGTAGTTTCCCCTATCTCATTCCTCCTTGCAGCAAATTTGTGATGCTAGTTGTTGCTCAATCAAAAACGCTTTCTGAGAAAAAGCAGTAAATGAACTTTGTGCCTTATGTGTTTTGCCCAAAAAAACATTTGCTTCATTAACGATTTCACCATGAGCTAACCTCAACTCCCACGACTTTTGCTGACCCACATAGTTTGAGGATGATTCAAAAAACATTATCTCTACTTAAACTTATATCATATGTTATTATATAACCATGTCACATGCTATTTATATCCTCCAATCTTTCAGCTTCTCGGAAATTAAAAATATGGTAATTAAACTGAGATTTAAAACGTATCAACCATTCTACTTGGGAATGGTATTCACATTCACCCTCAATTTGTGGTGAGCAAACTCTAAATCAAGGATAAGTAGAGACGCCAAAGGGAAATGAAAGTATCAGTTTTCTAGCATAAAATATATATTCGCATTATATAACCCATCAACTCTTCTCTAAACAGACAAACAAAAGATGTTCACGTTCAGAACACAAAGCAACATCTCCACTATTCTCCCCTCCATATAGTGTTAAATATACATGATATAAGCAGTAAGGCACCAACATATCAACACCGCTAAAAAATGATGTGGTGAAAATAATGCACGCAACGTTTTAACATTTTCTGAGCAAAGCCTAAAGTTTATTGACCCCTGTAAATTATCCAATCTAACCCCCATTTCATTAGCAATTCACCACCATATTTACCTCGCCCCATATGATAGCATCGCAACATAGCAGCATAAAATGTTAACAAATATGGTACATGTTCCATTGTTCCATACAAACTTATACATCAGGAAGACGATATATATATATCCGGATATTTTACACAGAATGTCTATATACCCTTAACCAATTCAAATTGAGTCATTAACTTGAATTTCATCCCATTTTCTCCTACTATTTACTTTTACACATTTTAGTAGAACTACAGTAAGTAGTATCCTCTATCACCTCCGTCTCTGGGTAAAATCCACAAAATCCCACAGTACCCTATAGACTCTCTCTTCCGTAATCAACAGTATATTATATGCTACATAAAACTACCACTCATGCCACTCAAGTGGGCTTTAAAAACTGGGAAATGAATTAGTGAAAATGGGTATATCATACAAAACAAGCTAACCTATAGACGCACCAAAAGGAGCACTTGAATAACAATACATTTTGAACTTGAGCAGGGGGAAGGAGAGTTCAATTAATTTTAAAACGTATTTTCCAGAACAACACAACCCAAATTTGGAGAACCAAATTACTTGGGCACTAAATTTTATGCATAAAATCTCATTGATTTTCCCAGATTTTACTATCCATATATATTACTTGTACCTTTGTATACATAGATTGATACAAGCGACCTTTTTACCAAAGAATACTGCGTTGTATTATATGAGTGTATTGAATTTTGTCATTTCATGTTAGGGAAGATTCCATACTTGTCAGAAAAGGAGCAGATAGTTTTCTATGCTTACAATTTAAGTATATACACACAGCAGGTGAGGAGATGATCAAGTCTTTATGACATGTACTTGAGCTGAACTAGAACTACCACTTTCAGGGTTTACAATCGCGAGGAGAGAAGAAAATTGTAGTAAAACATAATATTACTGCCGTACTATTAGAAATTGGCTATGAAAAGAAAAACTATGGGATAAAATTTACAAATTTTACTTTTCCGTAGTTGTGTCGTTGATTTAAGCATGTACGTGTGTATCATTGTTTGATGTTATTTAAAGAAACTTATCTGTAATTTAAATAAGTAGATATATAGCAGCACGTTTTTGTCGAGTTTGTAATGAAGACGAGTTTCAAGATTACAAATTATAAGGTATTGAGCCGAACACTGTCAATGTCATTCACTCCAGTATTTTTTAGCAGATGTGCTAATATATCCTGACGAAGAGTATTCCTTGATATCATTGCATTTTTAATGACTTGCTCTGAAATAAAATATGAATAAAAATCTATCCTTCCTACACTGCCATTTTGGTCTAACATTAAACTTATTTTAGCGTAATTTTGCATGGCGTTTTGCATAGTATATGATCTACTTTGTTTTCAATAAAGTTTTAGTGAAAACTTTAAACTGACTTCGAAAATTACAACTTTGACCAGGACATTTCAACTTTTCCATTTGAAAATTATCTCAGAAGTTTAACCCCTATCCTATAAGTTCGTGCATTCTAAAGTACACCTAATTATATATATTATTAAAGACTAGTTTTGTGAAGCTGTAGTGGATGACTGTGTTACCGCTTCGTGACTGCAATGACTGCATTCTGATTAATGGATGAACGACTTTCAGTGAAAGTATGGGTGAAAGTCTTTCACCCATACTTTCACTGAAAGTAAGTAAGTAAGCTTCAGGCCAAGCCTCATGCCTCCTCACATGCCTTATATTATTTTACAAATGCAGTTCATTCACTCCACTTTCATTTTTATAGACTGGTAGCAACGGTGAACGTGAATCTTGACCTTACTAATTTAGTTTTACTTTTTTGTGAATATTTCAACACGTACGACAGTGCTTTTTTTATAAAAGCGAAAACATAAATTGTGATGCAATTTTGGTGTTGTCTTCATGGGGTTCTGAACAAGTTGGAATTAAATGGAGTTCTTGTTACTGAAAAACGAGAGAATGATCAAATGTGCCTTAAAATACATTCTCAAATATGAACTTATAAGCAACTGCAAGATGATGATGATGACTTTAAGCAATTAAAAAATATCTTAAATGTTGATACTATCAACTGTGAGCGAGATGAGACGAGCGAATGCAACGACTACTAAAGGTAACCTGTATCCACAGACTTCCAACAACATGGTCGTCTTCTATTTTTACGTCTATGGTCGCGTCAATTAGATTACAGTGCTTAGTGTGTAAATGTAACGAACTATAATTTAATTTCTTAAATAAATTTTATTAAAAAACTTTCCATTTGATTTAATAACGGTATTTAGCAGTTTTTCCCGAACACTATAAACTCTTGATACATCCTAAATATATGGCATATCCTTTTCTTATACGTTTGTACACAAATGTTGAATGTCGTATATTGTATAGTTTTAAATTACATTAATTAATTTTTAGGTTGTTCCAAACCTACACTGTATATATGTATGTAGGCCTCTTGAGTTGTTCCGCCTCAACTCAATTCTAACTCGAATCAGTAGGTCATTAATTCATAAAAATGTGTATAAAAATTAGTACAAATTTTCGTGCATTGACCTGGATTAATTGGAATTAAATTGCATGACTTTTCGTAAATCAAATTTATATCATCGACCTCCTTCTTTTTAGATGTAGGCTAGCTTAACCTGGCTTAACCCAGCTTCCTATAAATTATTGTCGCATACACAAGCATACAAACTTGTCTATAAATATCAACTTGTTAAAAGCAACCAAATAAGTTTCTCACCGTAACTCCTTTAGTGTATTATTAAGGTTAATAATAAACTTTTTAGCAAGCAATTCTTTTCCAGGTTCTCATCATCCTCTCAAGAGAAAAACAATAAGATCTTACTCATCATTTTATTTTCCCCCATCGCTCACTCAATTCACCTCACAATTTAACTCATTTCGACTCTAGAGAAAAACAATTCTTAAATATATACTTCCACGTATACATATGAATGCTCATATCACCCATTACACTTGTATATATCTCTTTTAGCGGAGAATGATAAATACACTATACAAAGATTCTCAACTTTTTTACTAATACAAAAGTATACCTATTTTCCGCACCGCTTTAAAAGTACTTACAGGTACAGTGAGTAACTTCGGAGAAAAATTCCAAGGTCTCAGGAAAAGGCACGGAGAGCATACTTCCCTCTAAACTACATTCAACGTGAGTACATCCATTTATTTTTTTATTTACTGCTTACTTTTAGCTAATACAAGATCTTCAAAAGCTACTTAAAAAGCAAGAGTTCATGGAAGTAAAGTTTCAAGAAAACTACTTACATTCCATTTTCCATCTCCTTCTCTCTCTCTCTTTCTCCCTCTTACAAAAAAATATATATGCACGTACACTTAGCAAATATGTGGAACCAGAACGAAACAAGTTTGGAAGAAAGTACAAAAAAGTGTAAAGGAAAAGTAGAAGAAGAGTCTCTTGAAAACAACTTCAAACTCAACTTCGATTAAGAACTACTTGCGAGAAGACGACGCAAACAAACCTACATCTTTGACAAGGGATACGTTGTGGAAGGCGAACATGAGCATTTCGAGCTAAAATTCTCTTCTCATAGTGTAAAATAAAAATACATTCATTCATTCACCTGAATACCTTTCCTTTTACAAAAGACCTTGTAAATTAATAGCACACAGTACCAGTTCCATAACATCAAATAGATACACACACGACTTTTACTCATGGTCGGAAACTGTAATGATCATTTTCTTTAAAATTGGGATGCCCTATTATATGAAGAAAAAATCAGGTCAACCGTCAACCCCATTGGTTATAACCTATAATCGTCTTTTGGTTAATCTTGTCAGCCACAGAAGCAAAATTTATCAGAAAAAATCATGTTATTGCATATCCAGCGGTTAATCACAAAAAAACTTTTTCAAATCCAAAACTTTTCTTCTCTTTGAGCCGCATTCCTATCTTTGTATCTCGTGGTAAACATCGTCTTCAAAGAACGATACAAAAAATCATTTTATTATAAAGAGTAAGCGTGTTACAAGAATAGATTCAAGCTCGGTTCAGCACATCAAGCAAAACTTTTAGAAATCAAAGTAACAAACTAATACTTTCTTGGGAAGATCAAACAATATTAAATGAAGTATGAATCAACTTTTTCCTCCTATTTTCACACCTACTCGCTCAACAACTCACAAAATTCAGTGTTTTCATCGTAACATGCATGCATTTTCTGATAATTTGTTTTCATTTCCAGCGCGTGTTGAGTAAAACCTTCTTGTGCTCAACACAATCCTTCAAGGTCGAAAAGGAAACAATGATTTTCTTCCACATTCAACAACTTTGCCTATGCTTTTCTTATCATTCCACTTTACCAGAGTTTTTTTATGTATTTATCTTTATTTATTTGTAGTATCTATCTTTTCGCAGAAAATAAAACTTCACAAGGAAAGCTTGGAGATATCTCCCGGCGACGACGAAACTATTTCTCATTCAATACAAATCTACTTTCTTTTGCTGAAGATTCTATCATGTCGCATAAAAGCAAATAGTAGGCACGTGGAAGATACGACAGAAAAAATGTGAATGTTGATGAACAATACAGAATAGAAAACGAGACAAGTGAATGCTTTGATGCGCACAAGCGAAAGTGAAAACAATGTATTGGTAAAATAGACTGATATTGCAAAAAGTCTACTATCAACTATGCATGCAGTGCATCGGAGTTGCCAAGAAGTCTGAATGTGGACGGTAGAGACGAATAATGTGATTTCGTATCCAAATTCACAATGCAACTTCTTCCCTGTCGACTTTGTCAAAGAACATTTTGCTGTTTGCTTGCATTGAAATTGTCAAGACAAAAATGTGATAACATGAGCATGTTTCGCTTTGCCCAAGACAACCTTTTATAGTATAGTTGACTTTCATCTTGCATCATTATTCGTCCTTGTTCACAATACATAACTTTTGTGAATGTCGACGCAACCTCATTAATTTTGCTGTGACCTTGCATTCAACCTTCTATAAGAAGAGTTTACTTATTAACCGAGCTGCTCAAATTTTGGGTTGCATTCCAATCAGTTAGCAGTTGTGCTGCCACAACTAAGGTGTCCTCATATTACATTAAATTTGCATTTACTAAAGGAATAATTTACTGGTAACTTGTGTATTAGTATTATGTCATGAAGTACTGCGTACAAAGCAGTAAATAAGCTTAAAAAATGTTCAGTGTAACAAATGTGTCTTACACTCAATATTAAACACATAAGGGCGGATGACATATACAAAGGAGTAAAAGTAGGATAAAACTATAAAGCCCCTACACCACAATGTGAATTGCCTTGTATCAGTTTAAAACTATCCGCAATCAATAGTCATCAATGTCATCATGTACATCAAGTCTTCTGTCATGTTCAGCCAGTCATGAAAATGAAGGCTATATAGGCAAATATCATGTGTCAACTTTCAAATGTAGGGCATACTTTCAAAAAAAATATTCTGAGACTGGAGTAGTACTAACAAAACTGACATCATGGCCATGTTTGAAAAGTGAGACTTTAGTATAAATGAACTTTGAAGAAGTTAAAATGATACACTATTTTACTATCTGTGATAGACAGAAAAATAGCATCGTATTCCTTCTTTTCTTTAGTTACCATTTATCAAGTCTATTTAGAGTGGAATCAGACAAGACATGCGGTGTCAGAATGATCTAGAAAGTAAATCGTACGAAACTAGAAATAAATACTCGGAAGTAACCATGTTTCATAGATGAATGGATTGGGTGGTTAGGGCTTCGAAGTTACATAAATTTTACTTCTTTGCAATTCGTTTAAAGCTTTTAGGAATACAAATTTCTCCTAAGATATGCGCTATGTAAAGTTACGAGTTCTATTAGAAAACTATCATAGACTTGAAAATAATGTTAATTATATTGTTTAATACTTGTGTCTGCCTTACGATACAACAATTACAAAATCATACGGACATATGAAATCTTAATCCCTCCATGTTACTATCTAATACTTCATTGAATTTGAGTTTGAGTCAATGTATTCAAGCATTTGGCGTAAGCAAAATGTACATAATGTATCTAACGTTAGATGTGCTACGTCTAATAGAGATAAGCATAAAATAGATTTACACAACATTCCTTTCCTAAATCACAGATTGCACTATCCATCACACAAGATGAATGACGTAGACCTTGGAAAAACGGAGAAAAACTTTCCGTAGAGGAAATACTGTTCAGTCAGTCAGCTTCAATGAAGCCTAAGATTTTTGACCTCCAATAGCCGAACCAAATGGTGATGTAAGGATTTTGTAACAACAAATGAGAAGTTTAACTCTGTCTTACGGAATAACTAAACTTTGTTTGTTTGTGCTTCTCACTCTGCATTACTTCACACAATGATATATTTATACATGGGCCAAAACTTGATCTACGAATGTATGCTGCTTCGCTCATGCCACAGTCAAAATTGGGTGCGAAGCTCCTGAAGCTTTGTGAAAATTCACAAACTTTTCTTGCGTAAGTTAACTGCATACCATTCACAAACCAAAAAGGCTAAAAACGCCTCCAAGGCTGTATTTACAAGTACAAATCCTTTCACAGTTTGCCACAAGTTTTGAGGATTTCGCCATAAGTTACATATATTTCTTTACCTTATATATTCCGCTGTCTTTTCGCTCTCTCACACTTAAGTAGAAAAACATGGAACGATTTCTCACATTCCATTCCTTTTAGAATCATTCTTCTTCATCGAGGTAGGTGCACAAGACTGCAAGGCACTTTTGGGAAACTGTACTTACGTATATACCTACAAACATATGGGAAAAGTATTTTTGCTTTGCATTCATTCAATCATACACACAAACCACTTTTAACTCGACTGTGATTTGATTCAATACCGACACAAAAGTTTTCTTGTGGCTTTTGCCTTGAAGCGCGCAAGAAGAAGATGAATTTTCTTTAGCTCTTCATTCATCTCCAAAAGAGCCACGCATATTTCTGCGGTAGGAACACATAACTTTGGTCTTTTTTTGAAGTATTCGAGATGCTGGAAGGAATGAGAAAAACTTTCGAAAACCTTTGTAGTCAAACTAACCGTAAGGACATTGAAGAAACGCAACAGAGAATCCGAATTCGTCTCTATGTGAGCTAGTCAGGCAGACACACACGGGTGAAAGTCTTTTTTATGTAGAAGTAGTGGCGCACTCAAGTATAGAAACGAATTTTAACGAATATATTACGCTAAATATACCTTCCTACTAAGAAATAAATAATATAGAGAGAATTAGGAAAGAATAAAAAAAAGTTTTGAGACGAGGTGAAACAATCTTCTGATATATACTTATACTATATGCGTTTGTGTTTACACGAGTAATGAATTTCAGTTTCTTTTCCATCAGACGTAGATTACAGACCTCCCTGGAATAAAAAGATCAGATCCGACTCAGACTGTCTGTCTGCTTGTCTACGATGCATTCAAGGAAAACGAAGAGAACGGAAACAGCAGAATACATACAAATACATATAAATATACGTATATATGTACTCACAATGTGTACTCTTCACTAGTTCCAATAATAACAATAGAAATAATTGTTCTAGATAAACACTATATGCAGTTGGATTAGCGTGCAACAAATATCCTGTATTAGGTGCATATGCCCTTCAATTTCACTACGCCCTTCAACTACAAATGAAAAGCGTCATACAACACCATCATTAGAGTCTACAACAAAATCCTTAAAACCTGAGACTTTCTTTTCTCCAGTTTCAGCATTGGAAGTCGTAGTCTGTTCACTTAAAATTAGGATAAGCTGGGACAATGAAATATATTGTAGCTCACTGAAATTTACAACCAAACTCATTTCATTTGACACTGAAAATTAGCTTCTACAGGACTAAAATTAAAAGCCAACGGAGATATTTCCATGAAAAGTAATGTAGATAAAACACCAAATAAAAAAGTACAGTATAAGGTTTTACTACGATATATGGCTAAATAAGCATATCATACACTTTTATCCTCCATATACTACTCCATCCGTTCAAATTGCATTCATTTCCTTTATATTTACTAGTTGAGTGATTGCTCAACATTGCGATTGAGTAAAGTGTGCTTTCTCCTTCGTTTCTTTACACACGTAGTGATGAGAAATGGGAATGCTCTCAACAAAGAGGAACAACAAAAATGTTCTCATCTTTCTTCAAGTTGAATCCATGCAAAAAAAAACCCTACACATTGGTTCCCGTTACTATTCATCTGCATCTCGTAATTCCATTTCATTTTGGAGAGCATCATACCATTTTGTTGCATGCTTTAGTCAAGGCTTCATATATTTTGTGAGTGAGGCAATAAAATCCAAAGTCATATGGGAATTCAACAAAACCCACACTAGCCTCACATGCAATGCAGGCTTTGTTGTACTTGCTATATCCATTTTCTTTCTTGTTTAGTAGAAAACTGTCCAGCTCTTCCAACTCTTTTTCTTGCTTATTACCAAAAGACGTTTTCAACCCGAGCTTTAGACTCTTCTAAACCCTAATAGCCTGCTGATATTGACATTCATTTTTTGGGCATATAATACTCTAGTGCTTACAGTGATATCAGCACAGCAGTAAAAAAGGATAACATGAAATCATGCATGGACTGCCACATCCGAATGACTGGGGCCAGACCAGTAGTAAAAACGAAAGAACACATAGTAGTCATGCATGTTAGCTAATATTGAAGGATCGATGGATGAGAAACGCCATAATACCAGGCGGATGACTAGCAATTGCAATATAAGAAGAAGAGCAAAAAAATAGAAAAAATGTTAGGGAAGTTGTGGAAGGAAATGGTAAAAAAGCTCATTTCTTTAACTCATTTTCTTCCCTTATTCTCCTTCCTGCATTCATTCATCCTCCCACGTTTCCTGTGTCCAATATTACATAAAAACATGGTGATATGGAATACCATGCAATATATAGCTACTCTGCATTAAAAGCCCTCATATTCGTATGTGTATGCATGTCATGCTTTACCATCAATTCTCATTTCACTACTATCCATTATAAGTGCCTGCCATCGGCATGTACCATCACCATCTCGTTCCTTACCAGCTGCTGCTGTCAATATAGCAGAGTTTTTAGGGTGAAAGTATTATATAATGTATGTATATTGGGACTATCGTATCTTGAAACAAACCAATAGCATAACCATCGTGATCATCAGGGAAAGTTGTAAACACTCTGCTTAGTAGCAGTCAGTCAGTCAACAGTCACTCTGCTAGACACAAAACCAATATATTTTCAACTGCATGCACATATGTGAAAGAAATAGACAAATTACCCAAGTATACACACTCATTATTACATTCCAAATTCCAACGCAAGCCCACTTTTATACATCTGCAAAGCTGTATAGTGTAGTGGTCATCATGTTTGCTAATATTTTCTTTTTGGTGAGCACGAAATAACAAGAAGAGTGATACAGCGAGAGGATATTGCTATTACCGATCTGATGAAAACCCTTTACATCGACTGCCTTGTTCCTGCTAGCGGAAGACTGACGTTTGACTGACCATTCGAAAGAAAGGCTGACGACTATTAGCGTTTTTCAGAGCGTGCACTTATCCATAATCGTTGCAAACGAAGTGAAGCATATAACTTAAAGTCAATGAGGGTAAATGTGCAATGTATATGATATATAGTGTGTATATAGTTAGAGTACTGATAAAACGCCTTGTTACTTTCAAGGCCAGAAACTGGAACATTTTTATTTCAGCGATGAGCGAACACAGCCGCTTTTACTACAAATCAATCAACAAGATTGATTTCACTTTCTTGTCTAATTTATACTTGTGTGGAGAATAATTTCCCTTAATTTGTAGCATATTGAAATCAACTAGGTGATACAGTAATTGAATGTTTGAGGCGGCTAAATGGTCAAAAGATGCCAAACAACTGCATGTTTAATGAGTTGTGCTGTGATATAAGAGGAGTGTTCTTCAAAATGCCCTCAAGAAATGTTTGAGTTCAGTTCTTACTCCTGGCAATACTAAGAACGTCTAAAGTCTAAACTGCCTGAGAAATTGTAGGGCTCAATGCTTTTGAATACATTTTGCATGACTTCATCTTCACAAGAAAATGTTGAAATTCTTACGTGTATCAAATGATTTTCTCTTGAATGGGATCTTGACTCTCTTGACTCAAGTTTTATGTATGTACATACACAGGAGATATATAATACGAAATAATAATACCTATTAATTTATTCATATGAATAGACCCTGTACAGCACTGACCACAGTGCAGGTGAAATGCCTTGAATTTTGAATGGCTCTTCA
>JAANSM010002683.1:0-14423 GCA_036850725.1 Orchesella villosa | reverse complement strand
ACGTACACTTACAAACCGTTGTTCATTCTGTGTGAAAGCTTAAAGTATATAGTGTACCGGTTATTTTTTTACTTGATGTAGAATAAATTATATTTGAACAGCAATGCAGAAATTAATGTAGTGTTATGTTGCAGAGTACTGTACAGCTCAAACTATTTTTAAAAATTAAACTTCTCGTACTTGTATTTATGGATAATGTGTAACTAATAATCAGTTTTTTGTACTGGAGACCATACGAAACATTTTTTATTCGTGAGTAATTGTGCGGTCTTTAGTCCGTTAGTGGCTTGATTATTCATCAATTTGTCTTCCTCAATTATTTTGTTTCCTTTTAGTCCAGACGATTTGATAGTTTTGTAAGTCAAGATAATAGAAATAAAATGGAATTTAAAAGATTGGGACTTCTAATAGTTACAGTAACTCTAGTTTTAAGTATTTGTAATGTGGTAAGTGGGGCTGTAGCACATAGTCATACACATAAAAGGAGTCCCAGTCCTAGCAGAGAACGCGAGACTGATGGAGCTTTTAGCCCAAGAGATAATAAACACCACGATGAAACTGGTCACCATCGATCAGAATTTGACCATGAAGCGATCCTAGGTTAGTGTCCTAGCTATCTACAATAATTGTAATAGTTTCATCAAACTGATGTATGATGATGAAAAATAATTTATGACATTCACATTCCACAGGAAGTGCAAAAGAAGCTGAAGAATTTGACAACTTGCCCCCCGAAGAAGCCAAAAAGCGACTACAAGTGTTAGTCGAAAGGATGGATTTAAACAAAGACAACATCATTGAAAGAGTAGAATTGAAAGCTTGGATAATGCGCTCATTTAAGTAAGAAATGTTGCTTTCGTCAATGTTTATTTTTAGTAGTTATTTATTACATTGTATGTTAATCTTTATGAAGATACGATACAATTGTACGTATTTCAGTCATCCAGTTGTGAGCAATTGGTTAAGCCTTTGTAACTATTTAATTGAAGGTTACTTTCTGAAGAGGAAGCAGCTGAGAGATTTGAAGAAATTGATGAAAACGAGGACGGAAGAGTTACTTGGCCTGAATACATAGAGGAAACATATGGTGTCAGCGATGAAAGCTCTGCTATTCCTTTGCAAGATTTAGAGGAACAAAGGGTATGGTTGTATTATTTGTTTGCTTTACTTAGTGTACAACAGCGTTAGTTGCCAGTTTGACTGAACATTTATTTTTCATTGTTTATTTTTATCGGAATGAAGATGCTTTCAGATGACAAGGCGCTGTTTGTAGCGGCTGACAAGAATCGAGATAGTCATTTAGATCGCAAAGAAATTTTGTCTTTCACTCATCCTGAAGAGGATCCCGACATGCTTCCAATAATATATGAACAAACGCTTAAAGAAAGGGACATGAACGGAGATGGACTTTTAGATTTTAAAGAATACATTGGCGAAAGAGGTTAGCTTTGTGTGTAAATAATTACCTCTATTTGAAAATTCAACGAAAAAGGAATTATACATGAATCTCATTGAAAATCCGTAAATGTTTAAATTACAACGTATTTTTTCTCTTTAGGTAAAGACAAAGACAAGGAATGGCTGGAAGGCGAAAAAGATAGATTTGACAATGAATACGATAAAAATAAGGATGGTTTACTCGACAGACATGAAATCTTGTCGTGGGTTGTACCAAGCAATGAGTAAGTGATTTCAGTGGTTTACTTTAAGCCAAAGTCATAGTATGCAATTGAATCTTGAACGTCTGATGTGACCTCTGAATTTTTTAAATAGGGAAATTGCGGACGAAGAAGTTACTCATTTATTTGCTGCTACGGATGACGACCACGACGATGTATTAACCTACGACGAAATTCTTGATCACCACGATGTATTTGTAGGAAGTGAAGCAACCGATTATGGCGAACATTTGCAAAATCTCGACAGATTCAAGGATGAACTTTAAAATCCTCGTTCTGTTGATATGTCTTACCATGCATGTCAATGTAATGTTAATTGAACTCATAATCATACCTAAGGAAAGTTAGCTTTTATTGCTGTTCTTACAGCATTATAACACAACACAGAACCACAACCTATACATACATCTCAGAAGACTCCCAAGTTGCTGAGAGTTGTTTGTAATTTTTTGTCCAACCTTGTGAAATGTTTTAACGAGGGTATTAGAACCAGATTATTTACCATGAAGACAATGTAATCGTAGCACTATGTCATTAATCAATGCAGGAAGGAAACGACAATCAACAAACTGATCTCCTTTTTCGTTCGGCTTCGCAAATAGTATGTGCATGTGCAACGAACATCAGACTATACCAATAATATGTAGAAAATTTGTTTTATGCCTACTTATTATCATAATCAGTATCAGTATATTTTAACATCCGTGGAGGCTATTGATGGGTATGGATCCTTAAAGGTTACAAATACGATTAAAGCATTGAGAATAACTTTAAACTACATTCAGCATTGTCGTTTGTAACGGTCCTCCCTTTATCTCGTAACTACTTAATCACTTATTCCTTTGTCTTGATTTGCCACTATATGCAAGGAGATTAATAATCCAATGAAATGCAAAAATTCAAACTGATGTTCGAGTTCGAGTGTTCGTTAGTAATAATAGCATGAGCGTTGAAGCTTTAATTGAAATGAGTTAATATGTTGTAAATATGGTAGGTATACGTACATGGAGAATTGCTTTTTGTGGGTGTAACAAGTACTTATCTTTAGTTGTTTGAAGGATCTGACTGAAATATACTTTTTGCATGCATGCTAACTTATCTAGATGTATAATTCTACCCTTTCTTTATTAGTATTATTATGGTGCGTATCATTTGCATGAATTACGTGGTACGTGAATTGAAATAAAACTAGAAAATCTATGAAAAACAGTCATAAAACTACATGTAAAGTTGTAATGTATTGTATAATTGTATATTAAGCACATATTTTTCTGGTTTTATCATTCATAAACCCATAAAATATTTAACAAATTACTTAAATATGATTAATTGAATCAGTCATCATTATATACGTTCCGTATATAATAGATAACGTTCCAAATTGCTCAAACGTCTACGGCTGCCTGAAGACTAGAAAACCATACATATTGTCAAATACGTGTAATCAATTGACTAATAATCTGGATTATTTAATCCGATTAGAGATTATTTAATCTTTAATCAATAATCTACGGGATTTTTAATTTTGATTTAATCCCTAATCTTTAAATTGAAAAGGCTGATAATATAGTTTAATCTTTAATCTGATTCAAATATTCGACGGAGTAATAATTTGCATAAAAATACCCGTTTCATACGTTCATATCATGGAAATTTTGTATAAATATGTAGGAGTAATGGAAATTACACTTATTTATTCAACTATTTTACTTCTGTTTGATGTCCTGGGACTCTCGTTTGTATTTTTCTAGGTACATCTAAGCAAGACATTTCAGACCATTTAATCACCTATTTAATCAATCATTTAATCGATTATTTAATCTATAATCTAATGCTGGTGGAAGAAAATTAATCTATAATCAGATTAAAT
Source organism: Orchesella villosa (assembly GCA_036850725.1). Classification (NCBI taxonomy): domain Eukaryota; kingdom Metazoa; phylum Arthropoda; class Collembola; order Entomobryomorpha; family Orchesellidae; genus Orchesella; species Orchesella villosa. The sequence goes on along the minus strand of JAANSM010002683.1, from coordinate 10,874 downwards.
ATTTCTCACAAATTTAATCTATAATCAAAGCCCCAAAAAAACTAATTTTAATCTTTAATCTGAAGAAAAAAAGTCATTGATTTTGATTACACATACTTGCATATTGTACATTATACAATTACGAGGACATAAATTTCCATATCTAACTGGAACGTCCTGAAAAGCCAATATTCTCTATCATTTTATAGCTCAAACTGATCTTTTTGTCTTCCCGTGTAAGTAACACAGTGAACTTATAATCTTGTACTGACATTTTATGTATTTACGGTAGCCAAAAATATTTTTTCAATTCACTTTACGTCTTCATACCACATCTCATTTTCCATAATGTTCGCATCAAAATCATAATTCGAAGAATACCGCAAGATATAATTTAGTGATATATAAGTTTGGAAGTCAAACTACGACGAATGCAGTCACAATTAAAATAGTGAATTCCATAAAACTTTTATTGCCTTTTAGTGATTCAGCGTTTTCATGTCATGCCTAAGCAAATATTTACGAAAGTATGTGTAAGCCAAACATGTACGTGTATAGTGTTGTTAGTTTTTTTAGTAAAAGAATCCTGCAGAAATCTTAAAAACTAAAAGTAGTCATGTCATGTCATGCATTCATACCAAATCAAGTTATAGACGCTGGCAGCTCTGACAGCCGTGACTCTCTTAAAATACCAGAATGAATGTGACAGGAGAAACCGGAACCACAACGTTGAACGTTTCACAGAGTACGTGAGGATGAAATCGTTCATTTAACCAAAACTCCAACTTCTAGTAGGAAAAGCTTGTATTTAAATGGAAAGGGCTATATCCGTTGCGTTCTAATGCGGCACTTTATTGCAATATTGCCAATTTGCCATTCTATAAAACCAAGATGAAAAATGCTTATTCTGTGCTGATGCATGCTGACTCAATTTAGTCAAGTCAAATCAACTCTCAAGCTAAAGCCTAAGCAAGCGTTTCTTTGTCTTTGTTTTACTATAAATTTACTATTTACATACAAAGATGAAAGAACAAGCTTTATTTATGGACTAGTCTATCTGCATCTATAATACATACTCAATAATTCATTACCTGACATTTTATATTTCTCTTGTTTGTAACTAATTTACGCTTGACGCATCCACAACAGAACAAAAACACGTTAAATGTGATGCTGATTACTGATGCTAAAATCAAATTACGATAAGATGTGATGAAGTATCGAACTTCTGTTATATATATGCTAGGTCCTTCATTGCATATTGCATTGTACGAAATTAAACATTAAACCTTTCTTACCTTTCACGAAAATATTCATTTTAGCTAAAACTGTTTACTATATAGAGATGAAAACATGATACTATGCGAAATAATGCAATGCGAATACGATAAATAGCATAATAAATTTTCCCTTTTTCTAATCAGGAATGTAACCAAACTTCTGCATGCGCATGAATGATTGTCGAATGCAAACTGTATGCAAGAAAAAAGCAAGGATAAAAAATCATTCATGCAAGATAAGCTCAAACGAAATCAAGCTAAAAGAAACTAAAAGGTGATTGTGGACTTTGACTTGGTGTGATTATGCATAAAATGCAGCGAATACAGATTTGATAGGTACTACAGGTAGGTGCAAAGAAAAGCTGGTTAGGGTTTTTTTTACTGGTTTCGTTTATGAGTGATTGATGTGATGGATCGTTTTCTTGTACATCATCCCTTGTCATCAGGAATATCACGATGTGTAAAAAAGGAAGAAGTAAACGTAGCAAAANCGTTTTCTTGTACATCATCCCTTGTCATCAGGAATATCACGATGTGTAAAAAAGGAAGAAGTAAACGTAGCAAAAGTAGCTCTTGCACTCTATATTCATTCTTCCTTCCTTCTCATCCTTCCTTAAGGAAGTAGAAGTTGTAGTTGTGTTGTGTTGTGTGTTATACGGAGACGAAGACACAGACAACAGAATACAGATTTGAACAAAAGAATCAGGTACGTACATCATAGTCGAAGTTGGATGGAAGTGTCATTTTTTATAGATGTTAGAAAAGAAAGATGTAAATATTCATATACATAGTCATAGTCAGCAGCACGCACGTCAGCAGTGCATACTTCAAGTTTCATGTTTACAATGACACCGCACGGCATGAAGACAAATACTTAAAATATGTTCGGAGCTAGTGTTGGCGGCTGAGTAAAAGTGTGAAAAGTTCCATTTACTGTTTACTTTCCTTTCAAAACACATCTTTATTATCTGGTTGTAAATTTCAGGCACTTGTTCATTGTTAAGAAGTGCTTCCTTGGTTGTTAGTGTAAGTGTTAGTTGATATTTGAAAACAAAAAAGAAAGCTGTTGACCAGTGACCAGAAGAAGGCTTGAAAGTCTCTGGACTAGGCTGGAACTACCAGCCACCAGCTGAAGAGGATTAAACAGGATAACCTTGCAGTGAGCTCGGTTTTGGAAGGGTCGTAAATTATTTCTGTCACCTATATTATAGTAAAATATGCATTTAGAAATTATCGATTTGATCATAGTAAGTATGTAGTACATGGCATGGTTCGGATTGACTGTATGTTCTATTTGCAATTATGCAGGTGTTCGGGTTTTTGGTATGAGAAACTTTCAACTTAGGTGCAGTGGAAGCTAGCCGCTAACTAACCCTTTTACTCTGCTAAGTCTAAGGAAGATAACCGACCAAACTTTAACTGCTGGACTGAATTAAGAACAGATGTGTCTGTAAGTGTAGTGTAAGTTTTTCTTACCTAAAAAGGAATATTCTATTCTTTATGCTAAGTCTAGTGGATTTCAACGTATTACAAATTATTTTTACATTCTTATTATACAGACCACACGGCATTCAAGCAATATGTAATGTGAAGTTATCCTTTTTTTGTAGATCGGTTAAGTGAATTGCGCCGGTATTGAGAAATATGGAGGATAAAACAACGCATAACATAACATAACCGCTGTGGGAAAGTAGATTGAATGAGTTAATATTATATCGCTGCCTTCACTGGGTTGGCCTATTTTGGGTCCATGACTCGTTTTGTTAATACTAAATTAGTAGGACGACGTGTTATAAAGATGTATCCTTCCTGTGTTCCTATTCACTGAAAAGCACGGTTGCGTGGAATAATATATAAGTTCAACAATTCCGGACCTCTACTCGGTCCTTTCGGTTTGAAAGTTAGTGATGTGTAATTTATTATAGGGCAGGAGTTGTTTCGCAAGAACACGTGTAATATGCAATAGCTACTTGTCCTACTTTTGCCATTATATTGTGAAATACCTTCATATAGCTCATTCCTTGTATGGCTTGTGGTACCCGGGTTGTTGGAGGGTTGCTGCTGCTGCTGGAGAATTTCGTAGAAACTCTTTTTCATCTCCGACAAAATTATTGTAGGACTAGGACTACGTGTACGTTGGGAACATTGCTGCTCTGTACAAATAACACAACAGTGAGTGGAAATGATACCACAACAGCATGGTATCGGAAGACCAGATTCTAGTCAACTACGGGATGATTTTCGTTCCAGACCTTCGTTAGCAGTTGAAAATAATAGTGAAAATGAATTTATTAGCAGTCATCAGTCAGAAAGAAATAATCATATGACGGAGAACGGTGAAGGAAGTAAATTTTCGTCACGACTTCCCTTCGGATCTTCAGGTCTCAGCAGCCATACATCATCAGCAACAGCTGCGAAAAATTATTGGAAGATTGGAAACAGAAAGAATTCTGATTGCGAGGAGCCTGATGACGCCAAGATTTTGCTGGATCACCAACCTATCTTAAACGAAATCATACTTAAAGAAGACGGAACTCGAGAAATATTAAGAATGAACAAAATAATGACAGCAGTATTGCAGATTACTTTGTTACAAGAATATTAGTTGTCAATAATTATAAGTATCCTGTTTATTCCTTATTAATGTGTAAGTTAAACGAAAGACGAATTATGCCTCAGCTTGTCTAGTTTACATGTTTTACTTGCAGTTTAGTTAACTAAACGAGTATACCTGTCTGTTAACCGATCACCGAAAGTATTTATTTTTCTGAATTCAGCAAAACTGATAAATGGTAGGCTTTATTATAGTGGGTTATACAAATCCCTTGGAATTTCAATTCGCTTTGGCGTAATAATTTTTCTCTAACTCTTATCCAAGAAGATGCATACTCTACTAGTTTTGAGGTAGAGTATATATGTGTATACCGTATACTGTAGTGAAAGTAGGCTTAAAGTTGAATGTTCAATGAATTTTGTGTTACCTGTACGATTTGCTCGCAATTGTGAACTGTAATGATTTACGAGATAGCAGAATGACTAATCCTACACTTTTGTTAGCATTGAACGAAAGCTTAGATATTCAATGTTGGGAAAATTATAACGTGTAATCTCCATGCCCAACTTACGTGTTTACATGACGTGATAAGGGCAGTCGGATGTATGGACTTGTCATAAGAAGGAATGATTTAAAACTAACTTTAAGTTTTTTATCGTTTGACTTGACATTGAATCAACAATTTACTAAAATATTATACTGATATGTAGTGTCCATTATATTACGGTGTATGTACATAGTTATGTCTAGAAGCAGCAAGAATGGAAACATTTTATTCTGGTTTTTAAAAAACTGACTTGAGTCAAGGTCGCTTTACTCCTGTTCTTAAGTTCCAATTTCCAATCCAATTCTTGGATACTGATCGTATGTTTCATAATGCCAGAGGCAGAAATGGACATAGGTCTAAATAATAGCTGGGAGTGGCTTGATTTCGAACGGGAAAACATACGAATAAACGTTGGAGAGATCGTGAGTATAATGATAGGGTAGTTGGTACGATTACGTTTCCGTAGCATAGTGAGTTAGGAGTTGTTTGTGCAAAAATTATTAATGTAATGTATGTTTTAAAACTCCAACTCAGCTAACTGAATTAATTAAGAGTTCATTGGTTCATTGTGTTATAAACTTTTTTTCATTTACAGGAAAGACAAATATCACCAAACATGTGGCTCACTGGGGAGCATGCTAGCAGCCTGACTGTTGGCGAGGTAGAATGGCAACTTCAAACTAATATTCGAGATGGACTTAGTTGGAAGGAAGCTGATAATCGTCGTAAAATCCTGGGGTGCAACGAGTTCGTTGTGAACGAAGAAGAACCACTGTGGAAGAAATACGTAGAACAGTTTAAAAATCCATTAATTTTGCTGCTGTTAGGGTCTGCTTTTGTCAGCGTGTGCATGAGACAAGTGGATGATGCCATTAGCATTACAGTGGCTATTGTTATTGTAGTCACTGTTGCATTTATTCAAGAATGGAGATCAGAACAATCTTTGCAAGAACTATCGAAGCTAGTTCCACCTAGCTGTAATTGGTAAGTAGGACCTAATTAAATAAAAATATTTATATCTAAAACTTGTTTCCCAACTGTTGTTACATTTTTTCGTGTTCGAAAATAAAGTTCTAATTATTTGTGTTTGATAGATCAGATTATCAGATGCTTCAAATACCAGCTAAGATTCCCTATTTTATAAGAATGGTTTTGTTTAATAATTTCAGTGTAAGAGCTGGTCAGCCCAACACTTTCTTGGCGAAATATCTTGTACCTGGTGACATTGTGTATTTAAACATTGGAGATCGAGTTCCTGCTGATATGCGGCTATTTGAGGTAAAGATCTCCTTTCTATGAATTCAGTTTGCTTATGTTGTAATCTAGTATTAGCTTCAAATAACCTTTTGTCCTGTCACAATAGGCTATAGATTTATCAATCGATGAGAGTAGTTTCACCGGTGAAACAGAACCAGCTGATAAGACACCAGATCCTGTAATGAAGGCTGGAGATGAAGGATCAGTAAAAAATGTTGCATTTATGGGTACTTTGGTGCGTTGCGGAAACGGAAAGGTTAGCTTTTGAGAGTATATTACTTAACACTTAACTATGTAGTTTAACATCAAACAAGTGCCATTTAATGCCATCATTATACTTTAAATTATTGTATAGGGAATTGTAATCAGTACTGGAGAAAACTCCAGGTTCGGCGAAGTTTTCAAAATGATGCAAGCGGAAGAGGTAAGACATTAAGTATAGATAGTATATATTATTGCATTAGCAAATAAATCGTCACACATGTTTTATATACTTGATACTAGAGTCCCAAGACCCCTCTTCAGAAAAGCATGGATATCCTTGGAGCCCAGTTGTCCTTCTATTCGTTTTGTATAATTGGGGGTATTGGACTGCTAGGGTGGGCACAAGGCAAAGCGTTTTTAGACATGCTTAACATCGGAGTGAGGTAAACATACATACGTTAAATTCGTAAGGTAGTGTCATTGAAATCAGTTTAATCAATATTGAAAATATTAATATGCGGACTTTTTTTGTAATAATAGTCTTGCTGTAGCAGCTATTCCTGAAGGCTTACCGATCGTAGTTACTGTTACGCTTGCTCTTGGCGTTATGAGAATGGCAAAGCGAAGTGCAATTGTGAAACGGTTGCCCACTGTGGAGACTCTTGGTAAAATATCTTAAACTTAGCGTTGTAATTCCTTGTACTCCATCTGGGTTAACTAGATATTTTTTCAACTTTAAGGTTGTGTTAATGTAATTTGCTCTGACAAAACCGGCACTTTGACAAAGAATGAAATGACTGTTACTACGTTGGTAACTTCGGAAGGGTGTATTGCAGAAGTCACTGGAGTTGGATATAACCCAATTGGTGACGTAAAATTAAGAAGCACTCAAAATGGGGACTCTCGTGACGCTCGACAATCTTTATTTAGTTTATTGGAGGTACTTTTTTAATAAAATAGTATGAAAATATGTTGTTTGAACAATGCATCTGTTGTAGTAAGTAATGATGTTATTGGAGATTTACTTACTTAATATTTCGTTTACGTATCTTTGTAGATTGGTTGTGTTTGTAACAATGCAGCCATAACTAACGGGAGTTTGAGAGGCCAGCCAACTGAAGGACCCCTTATAGCAGCAGCTATGAAGGTATGATTTTAAAAGTTTTTTAAAAGTATTTATTATCGGGAGTAAATTAATAGTATCATAAAACAATAATTTGTCTTGTGTTCAACAAGATGGGAATGCATGGAGTCAAGGAACAATATTTGAGACTCCAAGAATTTCCCTTCAATTCGGAGCAGAAAATGATGGCTGTTAAGTGTGTACCCAAAGGACACACTAGCAGTCAAACCGTAAGTGAACATGTATGTATTGTCAGCGTTTAAGAACGTTTATCATTATAATCTTCCTAACTCATAATATATGTCCATAATTTATAGGGAGATGGGGAGATATTTTTCGTCAAAGGTGCAGTAGAAAAGGTTTTAAAACAGTGCACCATGTTTAACGAATTCGGCTCGTTACGGCCGATGGTATCAAAGAAGGAAGAAGAAATTTTATCAAGTTCATATGAATTGGGCCGGCAAGGACTTCGCGTGATAGCTCTAGCAAAAGGACCCACATTCCAGGATCTTACATTTTTAGGATTGGTTGGAATGCTAGATCCGCCACGACCTGCTGCACGTAGCTGCATTCAAACGTTGCAGGCATCCGGAATCCAAGTTAAAATGCTCACTGGAGATGCACAGGAGACGGCTGTATCAGTTGCCACTATGGTGGGAATGGACACTTTACATGGATCAGTAATGTCAGGACCAGAACTTGATAAAATGGATGATGTTATGTTAGAGAAAGTTGTGCCACAAATTAGTGTATTTTATCGCGTTGCTCCTAAGCACAAATTAAAAATTGTGAAGGTCACTCCCACATTCATATATGTTTTTTCGAGTTTTATCAGTTTGAAGTAATTAATTAACTAATACAAACTTTCATGTCATCTAGGCTTTACAAAGTAATGGCTATATCGTTGGTATGACCGGAGATGGAGTGAATGATGGTGTAGCCTTAAAGCGTGCTGATATTGGAATCGCAATGGGCAAAAATGGAACGGATGTTTGCAAAGAAGCCGCTGACATGATCCTTGTCGATGACGATTTCCAAACGATAGTGTAGGTTTACTGATTTCCTAGCGTGTGGACGTGAGTATTTACAAGTCAACTTAATTTTCCTTCTTGCGTTTATCTATTTACAGAGCTGCAATTGAGGAAGGAAAGTCAATATTTTACAATATCCGAAACTTTGTCAGATTTCAACTCAGTACAAGCATTGCAGCACTCTGTCTAATAGCTTTGGCAACTTTGATGGATATCCCAAACCCTTTGAATGCTATGCAAATCCTGTGGATTAATATTATCATGGATGGACCTCCTGCTCAAAGGTTTTAACTTACAATCATGTACAAAGTTGAAAGTGTAAGAAGCCTTTACACTGTTACTGTGATTATTTTGACACATTAATGTTGAATTTTAGTTTGGGAGTTGAGCCAGTGGACAGAGATGTTATCCGGAAACCCCCAAGAAATGTGAAAGAGCCCATGATAACCAGAAGTTTGATAACCAATGTTTTGTTGTCAGCTGCCATAATAATAACTGGAACTCTATGGGTCTTCAAGAGAGAAGTAATGAATTCTCTTCTCTATGATCATCTAGTTTTTTAAATGGCAATCGGTAATTATCATGACTCTTGTAATGATATGATATGATAATTCTATATTCTAGATGAGTGATAACATGATCACACCTCGTGACACAACCATGACTTTCACTTGCTTCGTTTTCTTTGACATGTTCAACGCCCTAGGATGTCGTTCTCAGGTTGTCAAAGTCAAGTTTCCCCTAATATTTTAGTTATGTATTTTAAAAGTATTTATCTAACAGTTCGATTTGATTTATTTTTGACAGGAAAAATCAGTATTCGAAATAGGATTGTTCTCTAATCGCATGTTTTTAATTGCTGTAACTTTGTCAATCGTTGGGCAAATGATGGTTATTTATTTCCCTCCTCTGCAGGCAGTGTTTCAGACGGAGGCTCTCACCTTTCATGGTTAGTTGGTCTTATTTTACAAAATTCTATTCAAAGAGACATACAATGTAACAAGTAGGAAAGTAATTACAATCGAGGATTTTATGTTTCAGATATTCTGGGTTTAATCGCTTTAACATCCACAGTGTTTATGGTATCTGAATTTAAAAAATACTTAGAGCGAAGCTCACGTTCTCGCGGAGCCTCATACCAAGCACGTAAATTAGAAGATCTTGTCTGACGAATCGCCGGCGGACGCTAAATGTCCGCCTAATGTGGTGCCTTCAATATAATGGTTTTGGGCACCTTTATAATTTATTCGTTAGTTAATTTACTTCTGTAGCATATCATATGTGGATTGTTTTTAAATCAAACTTTCAAGTTCAAATTCTGTCTAGATTGAACTAAATATAGCTTTGAAGCACATTGTTAAACTTTCCAGCTTATTTATTGTACCGTGTTCCAGTTTTATGACTATATGTAATAGTTATAAGTTTAGTAATATAAGAAATCTTTATAATCTCTCTTTAAATAGATTGTCGCATCAGTCATTGTATTAGATCACTATTCTTAAAAAAACATTACCTACCGTTGTCGTATACCTGGGTACAATACAAACCATAAGCATCAGGCATTACGAATTACGAAACTGTACTGAGTATTTTAAATGTTACTATTCCAAAGATCTGTCCGTTTCATGACCACTCTTCTTAACATTGTTACAGTAATCAAAAATAAATCTAAGATTTCGAAACGTATTATATTGCTTATTTATGTGAATTGATTTGCATTTTAATGCTTTTAACTCATTTTATACTTCTCTGGTATTTAATAAATTCTTAATTTCCGCTTATCCTTAACTTAATATTTTATAATTAGTTACATAATATGAACTGAGCTGGTAAGTCTTGACTTTCCTAAACTTGTTAGTCATCGCATTCAGAATTACACTCCAAGTTAAAGCTATGACCAGTTGATGTGCTATAAGCTTCTTCTGCACGCTGCAATCCAAGTCTAAATTCTTCACAAGGATCTAGCTGAAGAGCTGTTTTCATGTCTTGAATGGACTGTTGAAAAAATGCTGATACAAAAAGAAAGAAATATTTCTTACAATTTACAAACATTTACACTTTATATATTCTAACCATTAGTCAGAGTTCCCAGTTTACACGAATATTTTCCTTATGATAAAAATAACATTTTACCTAGTCTATATGTGACAAGACCACGATTATAATATGCACAGGCTGAAGTGGAATCATACTTCAAAGCTTTTGTGTAATCCTGGATTGCTCCTTCAAAATCTACTTGTAAATACTTCAGGTAACCTCGATTGTTGTACGCTCGGGAAATCACATTTTGTAAATCCTGAAAACGCAAATAAATATATTACATGTAGGATTACATTATATTAGATAAATATACTACTTGATAGAGTAGTAAATATGTATTTGTAGTCTCATGATGTAGTAAAAGGAATAAAAAATCAATTCTTGGTATAGATAACATTTTGCTGTTCATACACAAGCCTTACATTACTGGGATTCGATTCTTTATTATCGGGCTCCTCCGAATAGTTCGAGCACATGTCCCCACATTTCCTACCTTGTTCAAGCCACTCTGAATACAATTCTTGGCCACTCTTAAACAGCTTAAATTTCTCCACGAATTGTTGCATCCTCACAATTTCCTCAAACAATGCTTTAAGTTTAAATGGCTTATCATGTCCATGTCCACCATTGTTAACAGTCCGAATTTCCTTCGATATTTCCGAACAACGACACTCTACTTGATCTTCAGTGTAATCGGACCCGTCATTCAAAGAACTCATACCGTTCTAGTCATTGTCACTAAAAGTACCCATCCTAACTTGACAGATACCAAAATATTTTTTTATGCAAAGGCCAAAACAACAGATCAGTTCAGATTTCAGATCAAAACAACAACAAATTGAATATTTGATTGAAATAA
>JAANSM010002682.1:0-14430 GCA_036850725.1 Orchesella villosa | reverse complement strand
TGTATCTGATTCAGAGAGATAGACTGCAGTGTATGCCACATCTGGTCGCAACTCCTTCACTTCCTCCTTTGTCCATATGTTTAGCTTGCTCATTTCTATGAAACGAGCTCCCGGTGCACAAGACTTAAGTGAGGCTTCCTTAAACCCCTCACTTGTCAGTGAGTTTAAGACAACGTCCACCCCACGACCTTTCGTTAGCTCCAGAATTTGATCTCCGTACTCCGTGTTTCGCGAATGGAAAATGTGCTCAATTCCCAGGTTTCTCAAGAAATTCTGTTTTCGTTTGCTTCCCGCTGTTGCAATAATTTTACATCCAATATCCCTGCAAATCTCAATTGCACTAAGACCAACGCCTCCACTCGCCGCGTGAATCAGCACTACGTCATCTTTAGTTATATTCGCAATCTCAACCAAACATAAAAATGAAGTAATATAGACTGCGGGCATCGTTGCCCCTTCACAATAGGAAAGATGGGGTGGTAGCTGGAACAATAGATCCTCAACGAGTGTCAGATGACTTGGCATCGCAGTGAAATCAACGTTACATCCACATACCCGATCCCCTACTTTCCATTTCGTCACATTTTCACCCACTTGTTTGACTACGCCAGCAAAATCACACCCTACCGCATTTGAATCTTTGAATTCATCCGATGGTTTGAGGACACAGAATACATCCCGAAAATTGAGGGCAGAAGCCTTGATTTGCACCTCAACCTCATCCCCTTTCAAATCATTCAGACCTAGGGATCCAAACTGGAGATCATCGATGGATTTCGTTTCAGGTAAAATTAGTTGGAATCTATCCGTTCCATTGGGCAGCTTTAAGGGGTTGTTAAGCGGTTTATGAGGTGTGTACTTTGGAACTAGCCGTGAATTCTTGGCGAATGCTACTTGATTTTGCATATCTGAATTCCAAACCTCATAAAATAACTCTTGCAACCGCAAATCATCCACGTTTCCATCGGCTACCTGATCAATAAAAAAGGTAACTAGACTAAGGCAAAAAGATGCCAATGGAAAGAAGAGATGCACCAAGGCAATCCACATAGGGATAGCGGTGAGGGGTGGCGTGTGTGAGGTAATGAAAATAGCTAAATTTACATTCATTTGTTGTGGACAGAGGTACGGGACGAGTCAGAAAAATCAATTCAAAAATTTCCTAGTATCATAGCAATTTTCCTTTAATTTCTTTTTTTCGTGATAAGCCACAATGAAATCATCGTCCCGTACAGTTATCCACAGTGCAGGGGCTTATCTTCATTACCTCACAAACGCCAGCCTTCACCGCTATCCCAATGATGTAAAATTACCTTGGAGTGCAGGTGCAGATAAAGAGGATAAAGTGAGAAATAGCAATAAAATGGAAACGAGACACCGATCCATCCATATTCGAATGTGGGTCCGATACAAATCTATATTCTTCCTAGACATATCGAGCAAAATAAAATTACGCATTTCATTACCACTTTTCATTACAATACGTGATACATGATACCAGTAATTACCAATGTAATGGTATCAAGCTTGGCTTCAGTATTTCCTAATGCTATTGTTCATTTCGATCGTCGAAATGAATAAATATAAGGAGCAAGAGCAAGCTTAATTTAATGGGCAGGGGCAGACAGGTACATGTGGTTGTGTTTTATGGGCTGAAACTTTTTTCTTATATCATAATATGAACTAATAACTATTTGATGTTCTGACCGATGCACTATAAGTACATGCGAATGCAACTTCATTAAATCATGCATGCAGGCCACATACAAGTATAGTACATCTCCCGGAATGTTTCAGAATTTAGCAGGAAAATCGTTCAAAGCATATTACATTTACAAAATGCCAATTAGAAAGCAAATTACGTATGAGTAACTGATATGTATATTGATTTTGACGGGAAGTCTCATTTTTGCTCTCTACGAGGATACTTACAGGTGCATGTTGCATTGTCTCTTATCTCTACAATAAGCAAGCTTTTGAATGAATACACATATCTCAAATGTAATTCCTCTATGAATGAATGAGTCATAATTATTTCCTAGTCAGCAAACGAACAAGAATGAAAGTACTCTTATACATAGTTGAACATTACATACTGGTGTGTAGTCATAATATATAAACTAAATCTGTTTGCTTAGAATATTTTGAATATATATTGGATTGAATTCTTTCTACCAACTTCGTCTTTGTTTTCTTTCAGTTTCATTTATTGCCATTCTAATATTATGAAACTTGAAAGTATAAAATTAATTCGATTCAAAATTCTTCTGTGACATTCCTCCATTCATCCCTCATACGCATACTGGCAATGATCATAATATATGATGACTTTGAAATTGCTGAAGAAGATAAAGCGCAGTTATTAAATGGAGATAAGTGGCATTACACTTCATGCAAACCACAGGCCCCTGACGTTATTCCTAATGATGACCAGACTGTTTTTAGCACAATTTGCATATTATTGATGATCTTTGGTTGTTAGCTAGATTGTATCCCAAATATCCCTATCGAATGAACTACTTTTAGTTAACGAAAGGAATGTTTCATTCACAAAGGAAAACGGAATCATTTCAAATTGTTAGTGAAATTAGTGATGCCATGAAGTTTTAAGTACTATGCAATATAATAATAATATGTGTGTATCAATGTCTGCAAGTCAGCGGAATTTTTACTTGGGGGATAAGTGAGCAAGTTCTTAATTAAATTTACAAAGTTATGCTTCGATATTAGATCCTGCAAGGACGCCAGGAAACGCGTGTCGCCTGTCATTGGAGACTTACTTATTAGCCAGAGTCTAGACTCTTCTCACTTCTTCAAAAGCTTTCAGACTGTGTAACAGTTGGTAACGTTTTCCCTTAATCATTAGAACTGAAGTTCGCAAGTTAGTATAATCTTAGATTCAAAACCTTTTTCTCAAAATGATAAAGTTTCGACTACTACTCCTATTCACAGGAGGGATAATCATTGGATCCGAATCGTATTCCTATTCATATCCTGGAACTGGAGCTTCAACTTCAGGGTACGGTTATGGTCTATACCAACCGCAAGCTCCCTTGCCCTATACAGGATACCAAACGGTGGACTATAGCAAAGGATATGGGTCTGCTTACTCTGCTTACTCTGCAAGGTCAGTAAATTTTATATCATAATCCAATATATTTGTGCTGTTTAAATGTTCTGTTACACGTAACCAAATTTATGTACACGTACTTAATTATTTTATATACTTTTTTGGTTTAGCTGTGGAACCATGAAGATACTCGAGGTGCTGGACAGAATCTTTTGCGAGCATGCAGGCAAGTCAAGATTCTCATCCACCATTTTTCCAGCCATAAATAACGTCATCGAGCAACTGGACTGGCTTTCCCAAATAACATTTATAGAAAGTGTGTATCTAACCTTGCAAGCTGCTATCACTACCCTACAGTCCCTTCAAGACTCAATTAATGGAGCTTATGGGGAGTCCAGCCTTTTGTCAAACTATGACGAATATGGGGCAGCCCAACAAGCCCAACAAGCACAATCTCAATCTACTAACACTGCTTCAAATACCTTGGGAAGTGGGACCCGAACCTTATCGAGAAGTCAAAGGATAAATGTGATTGTGCAAAACCTGAATGAAAAGTCAATGCGGGGTAATGTGAACGCAAGAGCTGATTCCATAAAAGAGTTCATGGCCAAGATAGGTGGGATGATGAAGCAACAAGATTTCCAAAAGGCTAAAACAGAAGATGTTATCACTGTCGAAATTGAGGTGGAGGAGAATGCACAGGGTCAACAAGTAATAGAAGTAGTGGAAGTTCACCAGCAGCAGCATCAACATCAACAAGCCCAACAATTTCAACCAGTAATAGAAGTAGTGGAAGTTAATCAGCAGCATCAACATCAACTAAGTCAACAATTTGAACCAGTAATAGAAGTAGTGGAAGTTCACCAGCAGCATCAACATTTACATCAACAAGCTCAACAATTCCAACCAGTAGTGGAAGTGGTGGAAGTTCACCAGCCTCATCAACAAATACAAGCCCACCAGGTGCATCAACATCAAGCCCATCAACTTACAAGTGGAGGCCAGCCGCACAAGACGTTAGCTTTTGAAGTAGATTTTGATCTAGAGGACGAAACTATGGATGTGCAATTTGCAGAGGTAAAACCTGCACCTGCTGTTGTTCAAACTGTTCCATCGAAATTCACAAGGCCTAGCAAAACCATTAGCTTAAACAGTAACTTTAGGAATACACGTGCAGCAGGATATAAAAACTATAAAGAGTAAGTTAAAAATAAGTGTTAACAAACATTCTTAATAATATTCGCATTCATATTTGATTTGATTGTGTAAAAATTATTTGTATTTTTTAGCTACACCTGCGCCTACCTTCCGACTGTGTACTGCTCTGAGGATAAATATGACGAGCTTCTCTACAACCTCATTGAAATTATGATTGTTGCGGCTGAACTAATGTGGCAAGCAGAATTAGCATCATTTGATGCCATCGATTCTTTTGACTGTGATGATGAGTTTGGCGAAGAGCAAATCATTTGGGCATCATATGTTGCAGGTTAATGTGTGAACTGTGAAGATCATTTTATGCATATTGATGTGGGATTAAACCTTTGTTGACGAAATGAAACTTTTTAACTATAATTTTAGGAGGAATTGATGAAGCATTGTACTTATTGGCCATCCAAATTAATAACGCAATCGATATTTATGAGATTTTGGAGCTTGAAGGTGGGGATGACACATCATACAGAGCGAAAGCAAGTTCCTCCCCATCCTCGAACCCAAATGCGATGAGAGTAATGTCAGTCCCCCAGAGTTCATTCATGGCTTTGATGTCAACAATGTCAAGCCCTCAGATTCAGGTGTCTCAGCCTCAGGTACAGTTTCATTTGTAAATTGTTGCATTGCCCCGAAAAATAAGAGTTCTTGAGAGAGAAATGGAAATTGTACTGCGTGCTTGCATAATTTTTAATAAACGTGCCATTTTTGTTATAATTTGTGTTAGGCTTATCAACCTCTGGGGTACGTTCCACAACCAATATTGACATATCCTTTGCAGCAGCAATACAGTCAATACAGAGTTGGACGAGAGGTGCCCTCTCCTTCTTATGCCTCATCACCTGCAATTGTTCTTGTGGGCTGATGTGAGAAAGCAATAATTAATAATTTTCTTTTCATTTCTTCTTGGATATTGTATGGCTAAAATGAGATTTTTTTGCGAACTAACATTCTATAATATAAATAAAAATGCTTGACTTTTTTTCAAAAGTTTACTGAATGAATAATGACTAAAGTATTTAAACAATTATTTGCTATCATACATACTAAAGAAAACTATTTGCGGTGCCAAGAAAATCATTTATTCTAGATCCGGCTCGATAGCATTTCATATGGCTTGGCTTTCCACTTTTATAGATTAACGATCAACAAGTTAGGTTTTATGCATCGTAGCCATTGTTTGAATTGTAAGCATCTGAAGCTATACTTACTACATTCACATTTCAAAGTTATATGCAGCCATTATAATTTATGCGTTACATGTGCATCCGTGCTATTGCAAATAATTCCAAAAAGGAACATATAGTTGCTGTCACTGTCACAATACTAGCAATTTTATTACTTCTGGGTTAAATCAAATTCAACTATTGGATTGAATATTTTTAATTTGTATATATATATACAGATTAAGTTGTTATCAATCAATCAAGGAGGTAGGGAGCGTTATTGCTTGTTGTGCATGTCTTGCTTAAAAAGCATGATGAAATCATTCATTTCCGTTCTCAATCTCAAATGTGAATCATATATTCAATATCAAAATGTCAACTCCTGTTGAATCAGTAGGCGAAGGAAGTTTCCACATCATCAAAGTTAGTTATATAAAAAGCTAAGTTGTCACTTCACATTTAACTCTGAAATTGTTGAGGTTGTTAAATTGAAGAAATCAACAAATGAGGCTAAATGTAACTGTCAAAAATATACTTGACGTTTGACATTCCATTCAAACTCGCCTTTAATTGTAATCATTCGCCTATGCATGCCTATGCATTTTATATATGGGCCAGTGAAAGTATTCAATGCCTAAACGCAACATAAGATCAATGAGATGCTCATTCATCAAATTCCATTCGGAAGCAATATTTTGTAGTACACCGAGTATATATGCAGGCTTATACTTACCCATCCGAAGTAGGCTACCAAATATGGTTAAATCTGGGCTTACTTTATGACCAAACCTCACTAAATAAAAGTTAGTTACTTCTAGGCTGGACTTCTCTCGAAGTACATTCGAATCCGAGTCTGGAAATTATCTTAATCTCAGTTTCTCAGTGAGCTATCTACTATCGACATCAATAAAAGTTAATTAACGTTTATAAAAGTCTTCCCTACATTAGCCATCATTATGTTCCGAGTGATGCTTCCAATTTTAGGAGCACTAGGAGCAATGTTGGGTAGTACACATTCGTACAGTTACACCTATCCAGGAGCTCCAGTTTACACCACTGAGGTTGCCGCATCGTATCCATCACATTATCCGGTAAGTTTGTACAATCTATAACTCACCACCAGAATTTTATCAGAAATGATCATCCTACAGTATAACTTTCATAGACAATTTTAAATTGGTTTTAGCAAGCATATTCCTCCGCATATCCTCAGCAATACGGCAACGTTTATGGAACTTACTCGGGGTCACCGTAAGAAAACAATTTTTGCTCGAATCAGAAACATCATGCAAAGTCATAGCCATAAATACAGCTTCCATTACTAATTATTTTGATTTCCTTTGATTGTGTATTAGATATGGCTGTGCAACAACATCCGTCATTGAGATTTTGGACTCATTCTTCTGCCACTACGCATACTCAAAGAGATATTCATCTACTGCTTATCCCGTATTGGATGTTATCATCGAGGAACTGACTCTGGTGACTAAATGTGCCCCATTGGAGTCCGTGAAGCAGAAGGTATTGGATGCAATAACTGTACTTAAAGGGCTTCAGGACGCTACCTATGTGTCATACGGACAGTCCAGTCTTGCAGGAAGTACCTACACTCCAGCCTCGTATGGATATAATTACAATTACACTGCCACTTCCAAACCGTGTGATGCAGCTTCTAAGATGGCAGCAGATTTGAAAGTTTACGAAGACAGAAGACGAGGATTTGTTGAACAAAATGGTTTCACCACTAAGGAAAAGGCGTCAGCCCAAGCCGCTCAAGCGAAGGCCACCGCAGCTAATTCAGTACAGAAAGTTAGTAATTTTTATAATAAAAAATATTACGACAAAAAAATTATTTTTAATAGGAAATGTTATTGATTCATGCAAATTGAGAATTTTGTTTTTAATTTCTAGACAAAACGGTCAGCTCCAGAATTACCCAAAGCAAATCGATTTACGCGTGGACTAGATAAAGCGGAGTAAGTCTGATTGTTTTCTCATCGATAATCATGTAGTAATATCAAACAATCCTTTTTCGTTTTTCTGGAAAAATTATTTTGTGTTTTAGTTATACTTGCGCTCTCATTCCTTCTTCCGCTTCCTGCACTTCAGTCAACCACGCAAGCCTTCTAACAAATATTTTGTTGCGAATACAACAAACCATTCAAATCCTACTTTCAGCTTTAGGGGACTTAAAAGAATTCATTTTGGGGGTGACGTGTGATGATGACACAACCAAGTATCCGTTGTTGGTG
This sequence comes from Orchesella villosa, assembly GCA_036850725.1. Lineage (NCBI taxonomy): Eukaryota > Metazoa > Arthropoda > Collembola > Entomobryomorpha > Orchesellidae > Orchesella > Orchesella villosa. Next base: position 6,730 of record JAANSM010002682.1, on the reverse strand, counting down.
GCTGCAGATACATTTGGTAGATTTTTAACCTAACCTTATTATTGTTTAAATAAAGTTTAAAATGTCAGCATTTGCAACACTAATGTGTGCTAGGAAATTATAGTGATTTTAATTATTAAAATCTATCTTGGATAACAGGAAGTACGTTAACTGCTGCGGACATTTTGCTAGACACATTCAATTTCATCTGTAAAGTTTATGAAGGTACCGCAAGCAGCAACTACGGCTACCCTGCTGGAAGCACGAGTACCCCGGTTGTTAGCACGCCATCGGGGGCACCTTATTACAGAGCCAAGAGTCCATCTAAGGTAAAAAGAACTATCTTAAGCTTAATGAAGGAGAATGTTGCATGTTGATGTTAAAGAAATGTTAATAATACACATTTGAGATTTGTGTCGTTTATAAAAGTGGTTATAACGAAAAGTAGTTCAAAAATATGTTTTTTTAAATTATTTCAGGCACCCTCTTATGGATACGGATACAGCAACAATCCAGGTCAGCAGTATCGGATCGGAAGAGCAGTTTCATTTAAGCCAGCAGCTCCCCTATTTTTCTTAGTAGGTCGATAATGTGTCGAAAGTGAACGCGTCCTATCCTATTCTTTGACTTGAAAGGCAGTAGTAAATGATAAACGCTGTTTCAACTTGTAATCCGTGCAGATACGTTCCGCAATTCAACTTAAGTTAAAGTATCCAAAATGCCTGAATAATTTTTATTTATGTAAACAACGCATAAATATTTGAAATTCATTAGTAAAGAAAGTAGCGTAAATATTTGAAACGAAATTGGATGAGTTAGAGCTTATTGGCATGTTGGAACGTGATAACTTGCTATCTTGCCATAACTTATACTTATATCTCGTAATTTCTGTTAAGTGTTGCTGCTATATGCTATAATATGAGTTATGATATCATTTCTTAACGAATAACATATTCCTACTACCTACTATAAGTCATGATTAAGATTCAGATATTTATTTTTAAATTATGTGAAACTTTATTTTAGTTAACTTCCACTTCTTCCATATACCATAATATTACGCATTTGTTTAATGCCATGATTCATCTGAAACTTACAAAGACAAAAGAGACAGAACGAAGTGCTTACTAAACTAAAAGACTTACAACTGAATGAAAGCATAATATTAATAATCCAGTAACTAATAATTACATCTGAAGAAACAATATGATTTCTGCTATACACAAAGATATTAAGCTATGATGATAATAGCTTGAAGTTATACATGAAGTAAACTATCCAAACTAACTAATATAAAACTAGATGAAATATACATATTATCTGAATAATCATTGATGACAGAAGATATCATCATCCACAACTAGAACAAAGCTAATAGGATTGGGGTTGTGCACAAATGCTATTATAGAATAACTTCAACTCTATTAATTTTTTTTGGGCACAATTAGAAGGTTTATCAGCAAGTACAGCACGATATTGAATCTCAAAAAGGGATTGGAAACAGTGTCGAATATCCTGGTCCTGATTATACATTCTAAAATCGTCTTTATCAATGATAGTCTGGAATGGTTGAAAGAATGGATAGGCTTGTTCAGCTTGTTGTGGTTGAAATAGCCCAGGATTAAGATTACTTTGAAATGTGGAAGGTGGAGGGGCCACAGTTGGTAAGTCTGTATTGTCTTCAGCTCCAACGGGTGGTCCCGTGTTTTGATACTGTGGAATCCCTTCATCTGAATAGTATTCGTCATCCTTTTCCCGTTTGAGATCCATTGTTGTCCGTTTTATATCGCTTGCAGAAGGCACTGCTTCAATGTACAATTTTTGTTGCGTGTTCTTCTGTCAAATTCAAATTCAAAAGACGAATGTTTATACAGTACATTATTATTACAAAAATACCAAAAATAAATTAGTTTAGTTGTTATTAGACACTTACAGTTCGCTTTGCTTGAGTAGTGCTGACTGAATGAAGCCTTCGACCTTGCCCTCCTGTTGAAGCCAGCCTGCTTTTTTTCTCCGGAATTCCATAGTTCGTCTCCAACTCGTTTCCTCCATGAAGCGACGAACCATTCGCATACGAAGAACTGGCTACATTCATAGGAGTTTCGTCAATCACGAGGTTGTTGAACGATCCTTGAGAGATGGGCTGGTCTTGCTCGATGTCCATCTCATACTGGTTTGAAGTCGAAGTTGTGGCTCCGAGTCCCTCCCCCAACATCTCTTTTACTATCTTTTTTGTATCACTCGCTGCTTTATCGTTCATGGCTCTGTCCGTCTCAACTTTTTGAACAATTTCATCAAACACTTGATGACAAAACCAAGGGATGGCTGACCAAAGTGACCACGGGGAGCGTGGTAACAAGTGCGTGCTAACAAATCCAGAAACGTCTTCCCAAGTTGATCCTGCTCCTTTTTTAAGGGCTGACTCAATACGGGTTTTTGCTTTACCCTTGACGTTATCAAAGAGTTTCTTTGAGTCTTTAACTGTAAATTATAATAATAAATAATCAATTAACAACCTCGACCTTGAAATTGAGACAAGCTCACAGCTCACTAATGACTAAAGTATTAAATAGAGTAATAAATATTATTCCAAATTCCATATGCTTACCCGATGTGCCACATTGAGACGCAACCTCATTCCAAGCTTTTACTCTAGCTTCACGCGTTGCACAACTAGGATTCTTCCAGATGACCTTCTTAGTTTCAATCACCTGCATCAGCTTTTCTTCCCGGTCACCTCGGGTGGTCGCGACACCAAGCGTACTGGAACGGAGCAAGCGGCTTCCCATTTTAATTGATGATTTTAGCACAAATTACAAACTAATCGTAATCGACGTAATCTTAGTAAATAAGAATTACTTTGGGGTTGCTTCAAAACTTTGAAATATTATCGCAAAACACCTTGAACCTTCTTATTGATAGCTTTTTATCAAAGTCTATATTGTTTAATTATCACCAATCAATACGTTTAATTTACAAATTGTGGAAGCAGAAGAAAAAGATTGATTATCAAATCTAAAAAAAAAGTGACGGTTTGCCCAGAGTACACACTTTGTTCAGATATATTGTATATAAAAGAAACAATCACTGATCATAATGCCAGGTCAGCAATCAGACACGGAAATAGTACTGATTTACTACCTTGAGTTTATCGAATGACCTTATGCTATGTTTGTCAACTGCGTTAATTCTGATAAAACAGGCTAACGGTCAATTTTATTCAAAAATGGTTTACTTGAAAATGGAATAGGAAATTCAACTCTCCTCAACTCACTTTGCTTTTTTGCTTTACGTGTGCACCAGGCACCACCTGCCACCTGCTGTTGCTTGTAAACAAATCAGATCAGTTTTTAGATGAAATCAAACAATCAGATTCTTATGCAGAAGTCACGTGTGGTCACTGCACTCATAGCTGTTAGCCGTTAGCCATTTTTTTTATTCATTTTGCTTTTTGTGCGTTTCCACTTTATTTCAATTAGTACGGCTATATACGGTTGTTTGACCCGATGTGACCTTGACATGATTTGTCCGTTGACGAATGTTGAATGGTTTCTAATTTTGTTTGTTGTTGATGAAAATATTATGTATATTTACGTTGCATAATGTTTTATGAATAACGGAAAGTTGTATGCTATATGCTGATGAGCGGAAATGGCATGTTATTTTATTTTGAAGGCAATTTATATTTTTTCCTCAACCCAAGACGGAGTTCACATCAATATCTTGGAAATAGTTTAACCGATGAAAATTAGGACCAGAATGATGTCCTTTGGGTGCTGGAAATAATGACATATACACTCTATCCGGGTCAGATTTGTGGATGGCGTATGCATTAAATTTGTTCACGTTCTTTGGAAAATATTCTAATGGAATTACAGCACGTCCATGCCATCTTCCCACGCCATTTGTCATGGTCGACGTAGCTTTATAATTTTCCAGTGGCAAAGAGTAGTTGAGAACATTTTGTTGGGTGTCCAGCTGAAGTAGAAGATAGTGGCCTTTGGGAGCCAACTCAATTTCTACATACTTTCCTTCAGACTCGCTGAGAAAAAATGCTTCAACAACCTCATAATTCCAAAGCTTATCCGTGGACCCTATTGCATGGTTTTGAGGCACTATAGGATCATTGTAAAACGGAGCATCGATTTCAATCACCATCCCATTTCCTTCAGAACTTGATGGCCTTTGGAATGTCAGTTGAATTTCGGCATTGTCAACTGGTCGTTCGCCATCCCATGTTGTGGAGATGGTGTACTGCAGAATGGATTTGTTTTGGTCATCTGGCATTCCAGCTGAATCAGACATTCTGCAGGACGAAACCAAATGAAAAAAAAGGTCAAAGAATTTGTTACATAGACGGAATTATAAATTCCTAGTTGCGTACTCAGTTGTTAATTATCAATTAGGGTCATCAAAATATTTGGGGCTTGTTCTTTGTACTAAAATGTTCCGCTCTTGTTTGTGGTTAGTCAAACATTACGGAAGTAAAAAAATAATGCACTGAAGTATATTGTAGAAGAACACTAGATTGAACGCATTTCCTGTCCTAATGTAAATATTACATTATAATACCTTTTAATATTATACTTTTATGGCGTTCAAATGAGCTTATAGCTTTGAGTTGCAAGAACACTTTTGTAACCATCTATTCTGTACTTTAGGTAATAATAGAATGAATCGTTGCTATTTCTGATATTATTTAACGAAAGTACATAGTACATAAGTACTAAGAGCTTCTTAATGTAATAATGCAAGTAGAATGCAATGTTATCATTTTAGGCTGTATATCGGCCGGCAAGTAATTCTTAACTATTTATATTTATTGACGAGCACAATTTTTGACAGCCCACTGTATCAATGTTGAGTATATGATGCTGAAACTGCAAAGTTGAATTGAAATACTTTAACTTACTTAAAATCTATAGAATGTGAACGTAAGCTCTTGCCTAGCAAATCTTTGGCACAATTTTAATCTAGGTACTATTATGAACATAGATAGTTCGATAGCATCAGCTATTCAGTTATCTTATATTTTGTTTGCAATATTATATTATGTTATTCAACCAGCATTAACCAGAGGAATGCATAAACACACCTGAAGTCAGCACTTCCCATTAGTTTAAACTCTTGGCAATGTATTTCATGCTCTCATATGGATGAGCATCCTACAACACCATGTAGGCATTCCTACTGCATACTGTCTTGTCTTATAAAGAGTCAGCCAACATGTGAAGTGCATGTGTATAGTTGAAATGAAATGCTTGATAAGCACGTATGTACCCAAGTTTATTTTGATGTGACATGGTCTATTCCACAAATTGTTTCCACTATTACTCTGTCTAGCATCTGCATTCTGATGCTGAACGTTAATGATGTGGAAGGTCGTGAGTGAGTTGATTATGAGAAATGCGTAAAAGAATGCATGTAACATATTATTGCATGTGTTTATAATCAGCGCAACTTCCATTCATATGAGATTAGCCCTGCTTATAATATTAGTGTAGCCTAACGAAAGGCAATTTACTTAAAATTAACCTAGGAATAAATGACACCGAAAATGTTTTTGTTCGGGTGGGCCATTAAATGGTGCGCCTAATTGGAAGTCTAAAAGTTGTCAAATTGTATTATGTAAGTTGGTATATACATAATACATGCATAATACATACACATACAAAACTGTGTGATGCGTACATATTACAATATCAAAATACTATACACTATTATGAATATATCTACTACTGATAAAATTTAATCTTAGAAATTGCAATTGTAAGTTTTCCTCAACCAATCCATATTAACAAATCAAAACGCGAAACTATGTTTGTAGATAGTCGTTGTATGATAACGTGATGTCTTTACTACATATGAACTAGTCAACTAGTCCGATTTTAATGTATGATTCGAAAAATGTCTTTAATTAAATGCATTTAAAAAGTCAACACGATTTTGTTTTCTTCCGTAATCGACAGTAAACCACGAACTTGGTTTAGTGCGACAACGGAAAGGGAAAAGTATTATTCAAAATCTTCTAATAATTTAAAAATGTACCAAAATATTAATAAGTTTACCTATATCTGGCTGCAAATCAACAAAACTGCTAGCGGTATTTGATGCATCGTGCGAAAATTTTCGAAAATAAAGATCCAAAAATTATCTTCAGAACTGCTACCAGGCTGTCATAAAAAGTTACAAGAAAGTATGGAGTCACAAAGTTGCACTGTTGGTAAACTGGCGTCTGGCATCCCTTAACTTATTTATATCTTTTCATTAGGTTCCATATGCAAATGAATTGAATGACGTTTTTATTAATTAACTCATCCAAATTAATGCATTTATATCTATGATCATTGATCTGTACTTTAACCACAATTTTTTTCATCCATAAACTCTCTCACTCAATACAAGTCAGAGGTGAATACATTTAATATGCGCATATGTTTATGTTTGTATATAATTATTGTTTGACTTTCCTTGCCCAACCCATTATGAGCTCTTTATGAACCTAGGAATTGCTTGTTACTGAAACATCATCCCTTGACATAGTAATTAGTTGGAGCTAAGTGACTTTGATTGTGTTTGCGTTCATATTTTTACTGAATCGACGCGGCTTTGGTAGAACAATGCTAATGTCAGTCATTCGAATATTTTTGGGGATTATGCCATAATCATTATAGTTTATGGTGCTCCAAAATTAACATATAAGCTGTCGATTAAGGTTACATCAGATGAAGGTAGGCTGATTACCGAATTG
>JAANSM010002681.1:0-14431 GCA_036850725.1 Orchesella villosa | reverse complement strand
GTTCCTTTTTTTTATAAAAATAGGTACAGGTATAAACTACAAAGGAACCATCAAAAAAGCCTTGAGTGAGAGCCTTCGTCCATAATATGGCAGGCAGGAAGCATTTATTCAGGTAATATAGGCGATGTAGTAAAGGTTAAGTAAGTGCGTGTGTTTAAAGGAGACCTAGTTTTTGTCAAAAGATATGATTGACTTGAAATTGGATATTATACAGCAGCTTTGTTACACTTTGAGTAGCATTGAGCAATCATAAAAGTATCTATTTTTTTGGGAAGAGGTTGTAACGTAACACAAAATATTTTCTTGGTTCTTTCCTTCTTCCTCTAGCAATGCCACTATGCATTTTATGCTATAATATGGCATTATTGAAATGGAGAATAGCAAAAGTAGGCACGCTCGCCGTAATAATAAATAGACCATTGACTTGTCCAACGGTTCAGGTAAGCTTTATAGTGTGTGATGATTAAATGAATACACAGGAGAGAAAAGAAGTAATATGGATGGTTTATGAGAGAGCTTCAGAGCTTCATATCACAGTGGCTTATATCTAGAAACTCAAGTCCCAGGTGTTGAACAGCAAACAACAACAATTTGACAGTTGTTTTGTGAAATTTATTATTTATTCCTCGTAAAGAAGGAGAAAGAGAAGAAGAAAAGATGAGAGGAGTGTAATATTTTGAGATTATGATGGCTACCAACAAAATATATAACCATTATTTTTGTGAAGAAATGCATTTTTAATCTATAACTTGGGTAAACTGTAATGGAAAGTGTATGGATTACACCTACTTATAGATGGGTATAGATATTGTATAATAATCTATATGGCTTGGCTTTGGCTTGTGTGTGTAGAGTCAAGGAAGAAAAGGCCCTTTCACCTTTGTTGTAAAATTTTACAACCTACGCAAGGTCATATCATTCTTGTAGTTTACAAAACATGATAATCTCTGACTATTGAAAGAAAGCAATCCGTCATATCTTCATAGAATATTTTAGATTTTGGACAGAGGAACTTACAAACGTTGGGTTAAACTAATGCAAACGGTCCTTGCTGGTTGGTTTTGTAATCTTAATCTTGTTGACTGATTGATATTTAATTCTCACTTCGCAGACAATTCCTGCTAAATAAGTGTGTAACGTCGGATGCTACAAATTTTAAATATATTATTTTGTATTCCAGTAAAGGAGAATTTCATCAGCACTAATAAATATTGAAAAAACATGCAAGGTCATATCATTCTTGTAGTTTACAAAACATGATAATCTCTGACTATTGAAAGAAAGCAATCCGTCATATCTTCATAGAATATAGAATATTTTAGATTTTGGACAGACGAACTTACAAACATTGGGTTAAACTAATGCAAACGGACCTTGCTGGTTGGTTTAGTAATCTTAATCTTGTTGATTGATTGATATTTAATTCTCACTTCGCAGACGATTCTTGCTAAATAAGTGTGTAACGTCGGATGCTACAAATTTTAAATATATTATTTTGTATTCCAGTAAAGGAGAATTTCATCAGCACTAATAAATATTGAAAAAAACAGAACATCTTTGCAATCGTGGTGGCATGTAAGAGAACTTCTGTTGTTTCCGGTTATATTGTTAGGAAATTAATGTAGAACTTTAATACGATTGATATCCTGAATTCGTGCGAAATAATCTTATTGATACCTCTTACCAGGAAATTAAGCCTTTAATAATAAAGACACAAACATTCACGAATGAAATTCGAATCGAATATTATTTGCTGGTCACAAGATGAAAATGAATCCATCCCTTGTCAAAACTGACAAGTATGAATGAAAAACGGCATAATTGAAGAAGATACACGATTAGCGATCAAAGACGTTAATTCATATTTTGAATGCACTCTTTGTATCCATAAGGTACGTGTTATGTGCTATTATATACATACATAATATATGCATATATATAATGTAGCTGTTTGTAGTTCTCGTATTGCAAAATCTTTGCTGTGCACAGAGCTAGTACATTGTCATCATCAGATATACATAACAATTGCATAATATAATATTCCTTCTTTGGAATGTCATGTCTAGACCGCTTTGTCATTCAAATTATGTAATAGAAGCTGGTAATGATAATACACAATAAAATGTGAAATGCAAACAAAGTCAACCTGATAGCCAGACAAAACGATCCCAATAATAATAGTGACAGGATATAAAGATAACAATCTGAAGATGAGACAAATCTCTGTATAAAAATTCCCTTTCAAACAATCCACTGGAAAAGAATACACGACCATATCTTTCTCTCTGAGAAGCGCGTGATGTACTTGAGCATAGTATCAAAAACTGCTCACGATTTCTTTTTTGGAGATGCATAGCGCTCAAATAAATAATTGAATCGCATGATACTTTCGCCTCATGTGACAGATTTAGCTGTTATACATGGCATTACACTCGCCTCACAAGGCAATTTAAATTGTTCTCCGTGAGTACAAGGATACAAAAGTGTTATATGCACTCAAAAGAAAAGACAAGAATCGTCATCATTTATTGGTATTAATCATTTCACTTGACTTGTATGCGCATATCACATAGATATAGCTAAAGCATATAGGATACATGAATGGATAAAAAGTATTCGGGGAACATTTATACTGTCATTTTTGTTTGAAGAAGTGACCCACTGGCTGACCTCTTATTCACTTGAACCATTTGTGAATCTCTTTAGGTGGTCACATTTCATCTTTGCCGATATGTATATAGGAGGAAGTATCTTGTGCTGAGCCTCATCTTGAATCAAATGATGATGCTGGCCATCTTATTACAAAAATACGATCATGTATATGTATTTTTATATAACTTTTAATAAAAATATTTGTATTTATACAGACAAAGTGCTTAAAAGGCGACAAAATTGTAAGATGTTTTTGTGCATTGCAAGTTGCAACGTAAAACTTATGAGATGAGCTACACAATATGTACCGAAATGTCTTTTCCTTTCATTTTAATTCCACACCATCAATATATATCAAACCACATAGCCTACTGAACTGAACCCACCTCCATAAACATAGTCTCATTTGTTTACTAGTGAGAGAAGAATTTATTCATGAAGAATGCCAGCAATTTGCTCTTATGTTTAGGGCACACCGTTGTAGAATCAAGATTGCTGCTATCCCACGGTTTACATTTTGTAGAGGAATGATAGATAGAAGCGAAGTATATACACCCGGTTTTAATAAATAAAATATACACTTGTTCTCATCATTGTGTGGCTGACGGTAAAAAATAAAATGAAGAAAGGTGTATTCAAATTGGAAGAAAGAGTTATGACACCTTGAGCACAATGAGCTCTCACAGTACCCATGTTTTCATCCTGCTTTTTCTTTCATTATTCTTCATGTTGTTCAATTTTTCTAGTGAAAAAGAAAAAAGCCAAATGTGATGTGATACATTATGAAATGGATGATGGTGGCTGCCAACATGTACTGTGGATTCTGGAATGTGTCAATGAGAGAATGGAAAGTTTTGGTGTGAGAAATGTGACAATTTTATGTGGTGTGAGTAGTGCCAAGGAAAGCAGGTATTACTCAACCTCTCTCTCTTAGGGTACATTATAGTACATACCCATATAAAACTACGAAAAACAGCACACGAAATCGCAAGCCTAGTTTAAGTTGAATCAAATCTAATTTTAAACTAAATCCTACCTTCAATTTTACGCTAAGGTTTATGTTATGCTCACTCGTAATTTTAACCATAAAGATTGAAGGTGGAGAAACGACCAACCCCAAAATTTTTATTCATTCAACTTTTCTTTCACAATGATGTTGATGGACCAGGATTCGTTTAATAAGTATGATTTAACATTTTATATATCTGAAGGGTCATTCTCATCTCATATCTAACCTGTCATATTTTCCTTTCCACTTGTTTCATCTTTAATACCACGTTGATGACATTACTTACTGCTACGTGAAATTTATAAAGTAAATAATATTTTCGTCGTATAAACGTATAATCAAATACCTTAGGCAGGAAGGGGGTAGATGAATCAAAGGGTTGTGCCGTGAACGTAAAGGTGAGGTTTTTCTTGACGCTGATGATGGTCAATGGAGAGCGGTGGTGTTGGAAAGAGGAAAATCCTCTTGGGAAGAAGGTATACTGTAATGTGTGATAAGTTAGAGAGATTGCTTGGGTGTCTCAAGAAAAAGATTACTGACTGATCATAAGTTTCATTAGAAATGTTGGTAAGATGGGAAAAGAAGCTTATGAGGATGAGATTCACCGTCGGCATCCTTCCTAAAAGGAGCTCTCCTCTCTCATTGCCGTTTGTCACATGTGTGAGCAAAGTGTCCTCCAGAGAGGACCAAAACAATTTACGGTGACTTTTGACACTTTACCAGGTGCAATTCCCATATTTCAGTTTTGTTGTCCAGTCGAAAGAATTATCGTAAACTGTAATTTTATACGGATGATTCACGACAGCAAGGGGAAACTGAAGGGCGAGAAAATTTAGGTGTGGAGTTTAAAGATAGTCGAGTTTTTTTTTCTAATTTTTGAAGTGCTACCAAGTCCTAATTTTAGACTGGTTTAGTTGTAGTATTCATAAATAGAAGAAATTTAGAGGAAATTCAAAATTTAATAAATTGATAGAAAGAGAACCTGCCAAATTGAATGATTGTGAGTGAGCATATAGTCGGCTGAGTTCAAGTAGAATTATGCCTCTTTAAATCTTATGTTAATAAATAAATAATACTGCAAAAGAAATTGCCGGTGCCGACTTTTTTTCACACGACGCAAGTAAAGTTGGCTCAGACGCTCATCTTTTTCCTCTCATGTTTCTAGGATTATATGTACTTGTCCTCAGGAGGATATGAATTGAATCTAAAAAGGAATTATTCATCTTGATGACATACAAGCAATAATTTACCGGACAATCAACAAAAAATGACAAAAAAAACTCGGCAGCAACAAAATGATATAGAAGACTTTTTTGTATGAAAATGCATACGGTATCCGTTTACTTACACAACTAAAGAGCCCGTTTTCATTTGCTTTTATCAAAGCCAAGTTGCAAGCTATTCTTTGCTGTATAACCAATTCCTTTTTATTTCAGCCAACAAGAAAATATGTCACAATGCCCATAAGTCTAAACCAACCCGACCAGCCAGCCAAGAACTAATAAGAATTATCATCTCGACACTCCAACAGCATTTATAATCACACACAAAGCAAACTATGCTGCATTGTGTATTGTTGTTATTTCCTTGAGAAGAGCAATTGAGCAGAGCCAATGTTGAAGTTGAATACTTGTCTCATCCTCCTCATCACCAGGATATACATTATATATAAAAAACGGCTAGGCAAAAAGCCACTGTGGCTGTCGTTTCTTCTTCTTCTAGCTTTACCACATCATAATCACATTTCGCTACAAAGTGCATAATACCTATCACATTGAAATCTTACAGAAAATGAAAAGAATGTTGTATAATATGCATTGTTACCCATATGGAACATCCTTTTTATGTGACAGAACGACAGACAAGAAGAATTGCTTTTGTGCTCACTACAAGCAGAATGCACATTACAAGAACACAGAAGCTTTTTCTCATGCATAGCATGAATGAATAACGATCCATGCAGACTACTCGCTCTCATCAAAATTCGCACAATCATTCCTTGTCCCCATGAATAATTGCCATTTTTCTCGTGGACAATAATTTGTTTCCAGCGTGTAGCGTTGGAAAATGGATGTACTCGACGGGCAGCTTTTTTACTTGCACAATGAATTAAAATACGCTTTCAACTCACTTTCAGCCTTTCTCCTCACGACGACTAACATGTCTAATCCATGAAAAGCTGTTGTTGGTGCTGTGTAGGCAAAGAATGGTACATGGTATGTATGCAGACTTGTAAAAGCAAATAACAAATATTAATGCGGTTGACAGCAAGAGAGGAGTGCAAGGCTCATCTTTTGAATTGGATTTATGACAATACAAGTTCTCTCCAATATGGCGTGTTTAAAAATATGCTTAAAAGACTCAAGAATCATTCCAGAACACTTTTCCGGCTGCTGAGAACTCTAATTTCTGAAACCTTAAAACAATGACATTAAAATTCAATACACTTAAAAAGCATTTTTGGTACTTGATCTACTAATCATAGCAATATTGGACGTATTGGAAGATCGTTTGGGATATTATATAAGTTCTTATCTGTAAAAATTTATGTAACGCGATGAAGGCATGAATACATTAAGATAACTTCTTAGGTTTTACTACTTTCTCCTCCTGACCGGATACACATAATAAATAGGTCTGCAATGACAATGAAGAAGACAAAAAATATTCAGCCACATATTGATAGCACATTATTTATACAATAGTTGAAAAGTATTCACTTCGTCATGTAGATCGTTCGAGTACTTGTATCTCACATGAGAATGAATGCGCTCTTTCTCCCTATTGAGAAATATTATATGCATCAATTCAGTAACAACAGGAAGAAAGGAGAGAGAGAGAAGATCCCTTTTACGCTTTTACTACTGAGCACACAACCTTCACAAGTGCTCCTGATGCATGTTTTTCTGTTGTTGTCATTATATTATTGTCGTTGTCATCGTCGCCCTATCTGTCATCGAAATAAATTGGCCGTGCATGTATCAATAAATGTCGGGACGCGACCAGCAAACGTGTGTCACAGTTGGAGTAAGTGAAGTGGAGGGAGTGGAGTGAGTTGGATTGGAGTTCAGTTCATGTTATCTTTTACGTTATGCATTTTCCTCATGGTTGATGTGTTGATGCAAAGAAAAATTTGTAAGCTATTTGTATTTTGGGACGTGAGCACAAAAATGAAGAGCTTTAGAACGTTATACACAAGGTACAATCAATCCATTTTTGTTCATATGGTTCGTTGTATAAAATACAATCAATTGGAAAGTCTATCACACACACACAAATATTGTTGTGCCTTTCTGCTTTGCTCCTACATTATTTATTAGTATGTAGCTTATTTTCTGTACAAAAACTACATTTTCCCTGTGAACACAGTGCAAAATACATGTATCCATCCATGTTCAAAAGCTGTCAAAGGATTTTGCATTCAAGAATGAGAATCTATTTATGATATGATTATGCTACATGATATTATATTTTGACGTAGACGAATTTTCTTGTGTGAGTTCAATTATAAATGAAACCAGAGCGGTGAGATGAAAGCATGAAAAATGGAGGATTAAAATTGCTAAATGGAATATCATAACCAAAACCAGGGGAAAATGGTATAGCGAATTTTCCTAGAATAAAAAATAGGATGGTTGGTTATGTATTAGGATGGTAGGGGAAGTTTTTATATGATTTCGAAAATCATGTTACATGTAACATAATACTGATGCATTTTAGAATTCCTACGGGCTGTACAAAGTACATAATATACAAGCATAGCTGTAATCCAGCTTTACTGGACCAGTATTACTGGTACTGATATTCCATGATTTATCTAAAGTTTTCATTTTTGTAGCATTTATGTCGCATGTTTTGCTCTCCAATTGTTGTGGGTGGACATTGAGATGGAAAAAAGACTGTTTGTCGTATACCATCCATGTGTTGCTCTTTTCAAGTTTTTTTTGGGGAATGGCTTACAGTTACTAAAGTGTATAGTATATAATGGGGAAAATGGTTGTTGTGGCATGTTGTTGTGTCCTTTTGGTCGGACAAGATCATTTTTTCTTTCCAGAAAAGGACAAACATAACAGGAGAGAAGAATGGGGGAATCTAATGGCAGATGGACCACATTTAGTCTGCCTATTTCCGGCTTGACACGCCTCTTCAAATGCAGGACTAAAAGTAGCGAATCGAAACATAATAATGACAACGACAACATTACTCCAACCACTGAAGGAAAATTATTAATATGAATTTTTACGAGATTGAAGTTGTACGTGTCTATTCAGGCTATTCTGATACGTCTCTGGCGACATTGTGTACTGCAATATCAACCCGTTGTAACTCAACATCACCAATCAACATCATCTTTCCGAGATTTCGTAGAAAGGCTGAAATATCAACAACAACAACGAATGCTTCACCACATCATCTTTCCTTGTCTTATTTCTTCCATCTTAAGATTCGTCTCAAAGAAGGGCATAAATATTTATCAACGGTCATATAGAACGAATGGTAAAAAATGTTAGTGAGTGGAATCCTATAAAATGTACATTTTACCCCAAAACGATGCTACCATACCATAAGAGATATTTCATAAGTGCTCAATAATAATAACAGAAATGATATAAAAAATTTGTTGTAAAAAAGGAGGCTGATGTCACATAAAACATGGTATATGGATCTACTCTCGCATTGATAAGCATAGTTGATAGTAGTAAACTCGGTTGGTTGATATAAACTCCCGTTTTTTCATTTCTCTTTTACTTTCCACTCATTCTTTCGGAGTCCCCTTATATGCAGACAAGAGAGAAAAAGGATGAATTCAATCCCACTTTGCTTTGCTTTCAGAAGTAGGCAGAACTACTTTTTGGGTCAACAATGACTACAATGACAATACTTTTTGTAAATGTCGTCTCTTTTTTCCCTTTCTATCACTAAAGTAGGGTGGGGTTCGTGTTCTTTCTGGATAAAAAATGCGTACTTTTGTAATAATTTTCTGTGACAAGAAAATAGCTTCAAGTATCTGTTTCTCTAACTGGTCACTTGAGGAGCAGAGTATTTGTGATTTTCATTGGAGTTTTCTGAATCAAGATATAAATACTTTCGCAACTTTCATCCAGAGTTATTCACATCTATGCAAATTAGAAGCCAGACCAAGTCATTTCACATTTCAGAGTTACCGGAAGACGAACCGTCGAAAGAGTAAAAAGTAAGGGAAACTAATATAATGAAAAAATGCAGTTTGCATCAGCCAAGTAATCTTTAACAGTTGACAGTGTGCATTTTCATATAAGAAAGAGATAGAGGAAAAGTTAAAAAAATGTTTTCAGAAAAGCTCTTTTCATATCTTGCTTTGCATAGAAAGTAGTCTTTTGCTTGGTTTATGTATGTTGCTTTGTGTGGCAGCCATCCAATGTGTGTTTTCTTCTTCTGCATGCGAATGAGAAATGTGAGGGTAGCGGTAGAGCTGGTAGATAGAGTTTCTATTCATTCAGGCATAATACAGGATTGTGTCTCAATTGAATTGCTATCTTCAGCCTTCTCACCAATTCCACTAGCAACCAAACCAATCTGAATCACCACCATCACATCACCTCATCATCAAAATCACATCACAAAGCAACATCACTGTTCTGTCTATGTACGATGTACATGCTTTCTCCGAAAAAAGTATTTTGTATCTCTCTTTTTTCAGGACAGAATAATACGGACACACGAGCCAACAAAGAAATGCAAAAGCTGCTGATGGGCTTTTTTTCTTTCATGCTCCTGACAGATCCTATTCCTGCTTCTTTTCTTCCTGATAAAAAACCAATGTGTAGTAAGACTGTTTATATTTATATTCAATTTTTTCTAGCTAAAATATGAAAGACCGGATTATTTTTAAGAACTCATGACTCTATAATATGCATACATTATAAATGGGAAACACTTGCATTGTTATAGATGTGTGCAAGTACAAAAATTCATTCAAAAAAATTCTCATTTTTTCTCTTCCGGTATTGAAAATGTCACCTTATGTAAATGAAGTCCATAGATAAAAAGCGATGGGTGGAAATGACTTCATTAAATCACAATAATATTTGTGCAGCTGCTTTTTAGCTCGAGTAAAGAGTGAAGAGAAAACGATTAGTTTCGAATTTTTAATACATGCATTACATTACGGAAAGACGTTGATGCGGTTGTCTATCCCCACATCTTAAAATTATTTTAAAGCTACTTCGAGACGGATGGACTGTGACATGACTTCGATTAGAATTAGATATTATTTTTTGTATTTAATATTTAAAGTTTTCAAAAAGTGGAAAAATCAAAATATAAATATTCTAAATATGAAACTTAATTACAGATCGGAGTCGAATGAGAACATTTCTCCACCTTTTCAGGTTGCCTCACTGTCAGTCCCTGCAGCGGGTGTTGGGGTATTGTTGGTAGCATCATCGGTTGTAGAGATATCCATATCAAGGCCTTCATTTCTCGTCGTGTCTCCGTCTCCATCACCGTCCGTTTCTTTGGCAGAGGCTAACTTCAATAAAAGTGCTTTTGCTTCGTCCTTCACCTTGAATCAAACACCGAACGTACTTGTAATTTGTCAATACTAAAAACAAAGATATTAAGTATGTGCTACATTAACATACAACTTTACCTCAGGATATTCCAGGCATTTGAAGGCATGTTTGTACGTTGCATCGAAATCTTTTTTATTAAAGTTATAATTGGCAAGAAACAAATGGGCTTTTCCTTCCTCATCTCCGTCAGTTACACTATTTGCTTGCATTTCCTGTAGATATTCTAGATAAGCTGCAGCTGCTTTATCCGGATCAGTCAACTTCTGCATTCTGTCAGTTAAAAAACAAACAATTACGCAACTGATGCACGGCTTTCTACAAATTGGTACGTAATATATATTACATATCAGTTTTGAGTAATTTTAATTACTTTGCCAGCTTCAGGACCGCCAGACCTTCGATGTCACCTAATTGTTTGGCTCTTTCATAGCATTTAGCAGCACACCGAGGTCTATCTAGTTTTTCATAGGCTTCCCCAAGAGCTGTTAGTAGCCTACTGTCATTCGGTCTCAAGTTATGAGCTTGTTTGTAATAGTACAAGCTATAAGCTGGCATCTTTAAAATATCATAGGTTTGGCCCAATCCATTCCAAGCTCTGTAGTCGTGTCGATTAACCTCTGTAATTAATGAATCAAAATGATAATGTAACAACATTTTGGGTAAACGTGAGTTCATTTAAAAAGACAGATTTTCCTACCAACTGCCTCTCTGTAACACTGGATAGCTGCATTTGAATTCTTTAGTTCCATGAACTCGTGCCCCATTAACGTCCAGGCCGACAAATAGTAGGGATTAATTCTTAGAGCTCGTTCAAAATACTCAATCGCTTTATGATGTTCTCTTTTAATACTGTGCAAATTCCCTGTAAGAAAATTAGTACAAGTTGTAAATCATTATGTAAAGAAATTTTGTCAAAATGTCATGTCTTTTACAGAAAAGGTCAATATATGAATACTGAAACTTACCAATAATGCACGACGTCTCTACTCTATACTTGTCGATTTCCACAGCTTTGTTTGCGAGTACTTGCAAATAATATTTCTCTCCTTTAACATAAAGCATATTGGAGTACAAGTCCATGTCATCAAGTCTATACGGATCTTCTTCAGATAAGGTGTCGAATGTTTCAATCGCCTCATCCACTCCTAAAAATGATAAAAATACGAAACTGATGTATAATAACTAGTCTAAAAGTGGAAAATAATAGTTAATAAACATAGTGAATGTATACATAAGTCGTACTTTGCACATTATGATAAGCAATTGCTATCTGGCTTTTGATGTAAGTGCTTTTATGAAAACCAGCCTTTTGAAGTGCAAAATAGGTTCGTAGCGCTTTTTCATTCATGTGCAGCTCCAAATAAATATGACCACTAAAGAACTGAAACATCCAGCAGCCTTGGAGTTCCGGAATGTCCAATATTGTAAGCTGTAGGAAACAAAGTCAATCCAATAATAATCAATTTTCAAATCCAAAGCGGATTAAACCAAACTTCATAAGCTAAAAATTGAAACAATATAATTTTAGCAACTACTATTTCACCATACCCTTTTTCGATCTACAATCAAAAATGACAACTCCACCCAAGCACCCCAAATGTTATTATTCCCAATAATAGCTCCCACAAGAAAATCTGTGGCCATATCAATGTCACCCAATCTACGAGATATCATTCCCAATAGATAAAGATCATATGGATCGTACTGCCTTGGGTCTCTCCCTTCTGGATATGACGCCAAAATTTCATGACTCAGTTCACTCAAATGTTCCATTTGTTTTGGGTCTGATACAACTACAACAGAAAACACATGCATCAGGAAGAACACCATAGCTAAGTTTAAAAAATTAAAGAGGAACCATGATCATTGAACTTACCAGTTAATTCGCTCATACTCTCCAAGCGCTTCTTTTCACAATCCAAGAACAGTGCATAGAATCTCAAGAATCTCAATACAGAACAATGTTTGCTAAACGGTTCTGCAAAAAATGCACATCTGCGAGACACAAGACCCATTCATCATTTATTACTTATAACATTTTCTAACATATAATAAATTTAAAAAACTTGTAATGGACAACTTAATTAACTAACCTCAGGTACTCTGTATTGTCAAAAAACGATTTGCAGAGCAAGTACTGTATCATAATACTCCTTCTGTTCAAAATGAATAGCGGATAGATCCGACGCCGCCTTTGAGTCCAGTTTAACATGATTCAACGCAAAGTTAAGTTCAGCCAGCCTAAAATTTAAAACCAAAGACGAAATAATTCAAGCACCAAAATGTCCAAAAATATGGGAAGAATGATATTTATGCTACAAATGACTTTACATGTTACAGGTCGGTTGACGTATGACCTAATATTGAATATACATGACACCACACATAACTTACAACTTATGACTTAGCTTACCACTTTGCCGATTTCGTTAAGCCTCTTCGAGTACAGTTGTGATACTCCGTTACAATCTGCTTCTTCACAGTTTTCAAATCGATTGTTCCTGTTAAAGTTGGTGGTGGCATGTTGTCAACAATGAAACCCACCAGGATTTCGTTAGTAATAATTACACAAATTAAAAAGTAAGCTTACGACTTATGACTTAATAAATACTTGGACTTCCAGCAAACTAAAACCTATCACTGACCACCTAACACATATTACAACTTTCTTCTCTTACTTTTAACATTTAATTTAATTCACTCTTCAATTGTGGCCAAAGCAAGACTTTGAGCAAGAAACACTTTCTAAAACCACGTCAAATTCGATTCACATTGACTTTTAAATAGCTTTTACCAGTTATGGCTAAAGTGAAGAAGAAATTGATTCAGATAGAAATATTGAAGAGGTAGAAACTAAAAGGAGTTGTTTTCTTTTCGGAAGCTTTTATCCCCCACGCCAGAATATGAACTTTTAGGCCATTGTGAGATCAAATTAATGCGTAAGCTTCGCAACTCGCAACAAAGACCAACCAACGCAAAACGCAAAATTTTTTCACATTGAATTGAAACGGAACAATTTGCCTTGTATGAATATTGAAACTAACTTGCACTCATCGTGAGTGACACTCGTCACAAGGAGGATAAGGTATCAAAACTCCATTAAAGGTAATTACTAATGTTTTCCAGTTCGAGGTGGCTTTAAAAGTTAGACCTACATTAGGTTGAGTATATTTATAATAGTTTGTATTTGTATTTATAGATTTATTTAGAACGCCATGATTCTTGGCTACGATGTCCATCATGCTGCTGGTCCTGGTGCCGAGATATTTTATCATTTATGGGAATGTATGCCGTTAAACCCCAGAGATCAAGCTGCGTGGAAAGTTGGACGTGTTCAGCTCTGATGTTTATAGAGTTGAGCATTTTTTCACAGAGTTGATAGTTGGATTTAATTTATTCGTTTATCTTCTATTTCATTTCCATAATCAGTCAGTCAGACAGACATTAGAGTTTGTAATAGTTTAGGTGAATAATCATAATAATTACCGTCATTTGAGTAAATTACTTTCAATCTAACGAATTTTCGAAAACGATTGATGATTGACGTTTTAAAAGACTAAAGACTCATTATAGTATCTTAGTTTAGTTGTTTTTACCGGCAGTGTTTGACGGTGGATGACGGACAACGGATGTTTTGTTCATTGTTACTAAAATGTAAAAGCACTTCAACATCGTATCCGACTTCCGGTTGCGGAGGGAGGCGATCTAGTGATATCAGAATATTATTTTCAATCTTGGCCTGTGGTTCGAGCAGAAGAATTGAAGCATTGCATTGAAGGTGGAAGGGGAGTGAAGTCGTTGTAGTCAGTAGTAGAGTTTATTATATGTTAGTTAGAGGTAAGTTCATGGTTGATGTAAAATGGGGTATTCATGGATTGATGATTGTTCATTAGTGAATCGGAATTTAATTTGATCGTTGGTTAATTGGTGGTCAGTAGTTCGTAGTGTCAATTGTCAATATCTAACCAGATTTGAGATTATCGATAACATTCGCGTATGTTTTTTTAGTTTTTTACAAGCACGGGCTTTTACATACATCAACCATATATCATACATCCACATACATATATATATATATATATCAAATCATGGAATGGCCAATGTCCAGTTTAACTGCAGCCTTCATGAAATGTAATGGGTAGGCAACTCCCACCAGAGGAAATCATGTGTGAAAATGGACAGGTCCCTCGTCCGCCCAGCCAGAGGAAATCATGTG
>JAANSM010002680.1:0-14431 GCA_036850725.1 Orchesella villosa | reverse complement strand
TACTGACGATGAGAGTACTGTGGTCAATCAAAGTAAGCAATAAATGTGTCAATTTGTAAATTTCAGAAGCTAAAAATAGGTCAAGAATTTGTAATGTTTTATGAATGAAATAATAAGCCTTTACTAGATATAAAGCTACTGAAATAATAATGGTGTCGTAATTTGCATACATTTTTGTCTGACTTTTTCAACTTCTTAATTTGGTTATGATAATGAATGATGAACTCATATGAAACTTGCAAGAGCCAGTAGTTAAAAGGAAAGGACAGGGAATTGACAAATGGACATGTTGACACTGCAATGTAAGACTTGGTATGCATACGATTGGAGGACATGAATGAAGTGGAACTTTGAGAGAGATATTTATGGCGTACGGATGGATAGAAAAGGCAATAATGTTTGTTTGTAATCTGCATTAAGTCAGCTACGGGTTCCTTCTGCACAAGCAAAGAAATGAACAACAAGCAAGCAAGGCAAGCGAAAAGCAATAAAATGAGCGGAGCATGAGCATAGGTTACACACACACAATTTTACTATATGGTATATATTATTACTTCTGCAGGGTAAATCGAATGTGACGATGGAATCGTACTATCTTATCTCCCATCCTGTTTAACAAATTTGCTGTCAGCCAATGTGTAAATAGACTTTATACACATACCCAACATTATATATCAACATTTCTTTTGAATCTATGAGATACTGAGATTGTGACTGAAATAGCTAGTTTTATAAAAAATGAATGAAAGTATAGGTCGTATTGCATATCATCAATATCACATCATCACATACATTTAACATATCTAAAGAAAAGGAGGCATGACAAAAGCATTTTATAACATTAGGTCGGGTTATAACTCAAAACTCAACCTGTGCCAACGTTCTAACTGCGTAGTGATCAATTACCTCTTTAAATTTGTATGGATTTATGCTATCCTACACACTAGAGAAATGATCATGTCGCTGCATTTTCATGAATTGCGAATCACAACATTTCACAAGTAGAAGTGTCCAACCTTTTCCTGGATGGCAGAATAAAAGAAATGATAACAGCTTCCCTTTCACTTAGAAACCGCAATTTAAATCATTCCTGGAACAGTTTTTATTAGCTGAGCATCAAACTTTGTAAGGGAGTGGCAATTCCATAACGTCTTTCAGCTCAAGTATCATGCCACTTGAAAAAAACTCACTCTCAGTAAGGAAAAGACGACAGTATAAAGTTGGTGGAACTCTGGAACTTGAAGAATGAAATTGGAATACGCTCTCTCTCGTCTTCCTCTCCCTAAAGTGAGGTCGGGAAATGAGAAGTAGCAGAGCAGAGCACTTGAGCTGAGAAGAGATCAATGGTCTCTTTCTTTCTTACTCAAAACATGAAGATTTTTGAAAGAAATGCTCCTTTTCTTGATAGAAACTTTTAAAAGAAAGACAAGAATTGTACGACGTGGGAACTGAGAACTATGTTTTATTCTAGTGAAAAACATCTTCAAACAATCTGTACCAAATGGTAGTTCCTTCCCTCCCCCTTGTTTCTCGGGAAACTTCAAAAAGATGGATGGATAAAGAGTATCGTATTGACATAAACACCGTCGTCGCCGTCATTACTTATAAAGCTTCCATGTATCAAATATAAGGCTAAACTTTATGTCGTCGTCGTTTACCCTCCCATGCGAAATAGCGACCGCTGTGATTTCCTCCAAAAAATTATACGGTCTTGGAAACCTAGTAGCAGTTATAATCTAATTCATTACATCCCCAGGAACGTATTTCTCGTAACTCATTTATTTTTAACTTGCATCTACAAAATGCTCAAAGTTCATGGAATAATGTAGTGTATTATTTACCAATTAGATGTACATTATTTTACTGAATACTCGGAAAGAAATGGCAGTTGTGACAAAAATGAGATCAAAGGCCAGCGTTGAGAAGTGTTTCTCATTAACTAGCTCGTGGAACTTAGCTTAAACAGTTCACAAAAATATACTAGCAGCGCTCAGTTAGTCGTGTGCCCCTTTAGATTAAGTTCATAAATAAAGTTCTCTTTTGTTTAGACAAAATCCTAAAATGGAGTTGACAGAGTGTATCACCTTTATGTAGCCACCACGTTGCTATATTATGTGCGTGTGGGTACTGTATAGTTATTCCATATTTTGCTTCATATTAGGAATAAATTGGCAGTGGTCTGTTGGCAGGAATTTCGTGTGTGTAAATGCTACATTCGCCATATGGATTAAGTTAAAAGCAATTAACTCTCTCTCTCTCTCTCTGGCTCTTTTCTAGCAGAACATTATTATCACGCAAACATAATATGGTGTACCAGTCCAGAAGTTAGTTGTAGTGGTAAAGTGGCTTAAGTAGAAAAAATACGACATGAAATATCCGTTCCATTGTGTAGAGTAATTTCTTCTTTTTGGCTGAACTGAGGAGAGAAAAAGTTTGTATCTCAAGAGGC
Source organism: Orchesella villosa (assembly GCA_036850725.1). NCBI lineage: Eukaryota > Metazoa > Arthropoda > Collembola > Entomobryomorpha > Orchesellidae > Orchesella > Orchesella villosa. The sequence continues at coordinate 11,982 of JAANSM010002680.1, read as the reverse complement.
AAAGTTGAGTTGGCTTCATTGAAATGAATGCAATAGCATTGCAATGTTGAGCTACTCTTTTTCGTGCCTTCATGCTTAGGTAGCTGAGATGAAACTCACAATCAGCACCACTCACAGGTGCTTACACAAAAAAGTGCTATCCTTCATCACTACTGGGATCCAAACACTTTTTTACGGCTTTGCTACAGTTTACCTACGTAAAACAAAGCGTTTGGTGTATTTTTTTGCATGAAAAGAAGTAGTGGTTCCAAAACCATGTTTGTGTTACAAGAGGAAAAAGTCTTGTCATGAAATGCTATCATTTACTTGATTGAAATTTCCTGTGTATGTTCACGTAATCTCAAATAATTTGCTAGCAAATTAACACTTTCATTTTATGAGTCCCATTCAAACAAATAAACACACTTACAAATAGTACAAGTTGCAGACAGATTGAGATTAGTTTATTAGGGTAACTTTAAAAGCAAAATTGCCCATTTATTTCAACAAAAGACTTACAATGCTTCACATTTACTTGTACATTATGTAACAAAAAAACGATGGAGTTGTTTTGTAAAAAAAATTGAGAATGTTTTCAAAACAATTCCATTCAATTTAAGTTTGTGGAAACTTGATTCATTTTGTTTGGGAATGGCTTACTTGCTTCAAGTTTATTAGGTAAGCATGAGATGCATGAGGTTTATTACACAAGGAAAGCCTACAGCTCATGACACGCTGAATTAAAACAGTTTTTTACTGTAACCAAAATAGTTGTAAAATAGGAATGGAAGGAAATTTGTTATATAGTTTAGCTGCAAAGAACAAACTAGAAAGAAAGCTAAAAGGTGTACATAATATTTCAATAATTTCTGGGAAATGACAAAAATAGATAAATAGATGTAGTGCAATAGACCAAAACCACATCACAAAAATAAAGGATTTGACTCCCAACCTCAGAGCTTCACCACATTCAAAAAGCACAATTATGTGATGCTTTTTACGTTCCCATTAGCTGCACAAAAGATCTTTACACTTTGATCATATTTTCCTTCACTTCCTTCCATCTGTGTGGGCAAATTAATTGAATGTGGATCGGCATTCCAGGAAAGAAAGGGATATTTTCTCAAATGATTCCACTAATGATGCCTTAGGTACGTTCATTTTTAGAGCTACTTCTTGCGTCAAAAGCGCCAACTACCTTGCAAAATGTTGAATATTGTGTAAGCTGCCTCTTGGTTTACCTGTTGTTCCCATATTTTTTGAAGAACTGCAAGTGATGTAAGTATTTAGGATTTGTCAACAATTCCAAAGAGCCTGATTAAGGCAGCGAAGCCTAGCTTTCACCGAAAGGGATGAGTATGGTTTTGTCATTTTGATTTCAGTTTCAACCTACACAATCCGATTATAAAAGGTATCATGTGAAATTCAGGGAATGCGAAAGGATGTAGACTTTGCCACAGGAAATTAGAGGTAGCACGTCGTAATAGTTTGTTTTATAGGCTTAGTTTTATTCTTAGTTTTCTGCATATCTTCAGCTGCGTTTCACTGCATTATCATCCACATCACAATCGTGAGAGAAAGCTAAGACCAATACCTTATTATTGACAGCCCACATCATTGTTCTCCTTTTATTTGAATAAAGTTCCATCACCTTGGTTTCAAGACCCAATTTATGGATTCCACAGAACTTATGTAGATGTGTGGGATGCCCTACTACTAGTTTAAAAAACAATGANAATTTATGGATTCCACAGAACTTATGTAGATGTGTGGGATGCCCTACTACTAGTTTAAAAAACAATGATAAATGTCAGATAGTTTTTTGTATGTGATGCTTCACTCGGATAAAAGTATTTCGGTTAGTAATATGTCGGTGCAGTTCAATGTTGACTCTAGAGGCATGGTCATCTCTAGCTTTTCATTCAATCCGTTAGAGCAAATGTCTTTTTTGACGTTTTCGCATTTCCTTCAAGTCCAATACTTTGTGCAACGCTATTCGCATATCTTGTGAAATCACGTTATGTTAATAGGCTATCCTTTTCTAAATCTTAATCGTTCCAATTGATAAAAAGTCGCCACAAAATTAAGAAAAGTGACTAGATATGTAAATCAGGAAGTACATACAAAAAAAACATATTGCAAGGAAGTTCAGCATGTTGCAAGTTGCAATGCTGCTAGCAGTCTTGAAAACTTACAGAAGCTTAAAGTTCTAGTTTGTTCAGGATTGAAATAAAAGCACATTTGGCAAAAAGTGAAGTTTAAGTTTAAAATTGGTTTTATTAATTGCTATTTATTTAAAGGTGTTGAAGTAACCAAAGGACATTAACATTAGTTTATGTCTGACATAACATTTAGTTTTATTTCTCATAAATTTTATTATGAATATATTTATACGAATCAACACAATGCATAGAGTTTTATTGGAAATTAAGTATTGAATCAAGTTTTAAGAAAAACCTTTTGACCCACATAATATAAGTTTTATCGCTTTGAAGAAGCCGATTAATGAGCCGTTTGAGTTTTACATAAGTACCAATTAAATGGTGAACACATAACATCACAAAGTTCAATTAAAACAAAACTAGTACCTTATTACATTCAGTTTTTACGCTATAAAGTCTTTAATATCAATTACACCAAGATTGAACGAAGACATTACCTTTTTTTAGAAACGTTGCTCCAGATAAGTAGAACAAACCTTAGCATATGTGTACCGTGATTTTATTTACATGAAATTTGTGTCAGTCCTTTAGCAATCGACTAGTTTACAGTTCCTTGACTTGTAGTCTCACTATCGAATTATGAACCTCAAAGTATTGGTTATTTTAATCCAACGGACATTTTTTTTATTTATGTACGCCAGACGGGTTGTAAAAATAAAATTCTTTGCCCTGGAAGCTAAGTCCCAACACCTAATACGGAATCATAGCCGACCGTCATTCAGTTGCAGTAGCATTTGTCACGTAGTCAACTAATATTAGTGTCAGCAAAGAAGTGTGTCTGTATAATGTATGTATATCTGCTCTTTTTTCGTCACCTCCTATTTTTTTGCTAGTTTATTTCCATTTTGCAAGAGATCTTGTTAGTCCTCAAGTTGACTCTCATCGACACTGACCTCAGTGCAGTTTCTCAGTCAAACGACAGAAAGTTAGTGCACATCTCAATTTGGTTCTCCGTTCCTAGTTAAAACGGCTACGATTGATCATTGAAGTTAACCCATCTAGTTATTTTATTGACGAATATAGCATTGTCAAAAGCGTGTTTTTTACGTTTTTTCGGCAACTGTTAAAAGCTTGATTTACATAGCGGTGATTTGTAACGATGAAGCTTTCACCTGTGGAAATTTCGACATCTGAAAAGAAAGATTCGAAATGAGACACAAAATGGGGAGCAGGCCGGATCTTCGGTAAGTAATACTATACATATATCCATATATTTGCATTTAATGAGGGCTTTGCCGTTGGGGAAAATGCGAATATCAGACTTGAGAAACAAAACCTGTGACGGATAAAGGGAGAGAGAGAGAGGGAGAAAAAATATGCGTTACACATATCCAATTTTAATATGAGCTTTTGTTCTTACAAACAAGGAAAAATGGTGAAAAGTCGGGGGTGTTTATGGTGAAAAATCTGCACAGCACTAACAACTACTGTGAATATCGTATTTTGAGATCTTTTATCCTTTCACAATTTCTGACAAGACAGGAAAAAGGAAAGGAAAAAAAGTGAAAAACATGTATTGCTGAAAGTGTTTGATTTGTTATTCTCTGCGGAGACATTAAAGAGCTACTACAGCACAAACATGTCGACTTATTTTTTTGACAAGTTTCTCAAGAAATACGTACAATATAGAAAGGAAAAAAATGCTTAGAGGTATACTAGAAAAAATTGAAGGCTTAGCACGATTTCCGTTCTTCCGTCGGATTGCCCTTTACATTTCCCAGTAGAAACGCGTGGCACAGCGGTGGGTTTGGTTTAGTTTTGATGTGTATTATATGTATATACTTTATTGGTATAATGATATTACATTTGATCAAAAGGGATTATTAAGAGCAATGGAAGGTAGGTCATATAAATGTAAGAAAAATATATGTTGTATGTTGTAAATTTAATACCAAGGTTACAAAAGTTGAAATTCCGACAAGGATTTTTTTTAAGTTTTTGCATAAATATTTCGTTGATACTGGAAGCATACTCTGTTAAACGTTAGCGACCTAATTTTTTAGATAGGATTTTTTATGCAAAATCAGCTTGCAGATATGTAATATGCATAAGGTTACAGGGTATATGTTCATTTCATATCTTCGACTAGCAAAAGAGAAAAAAGGAGTAGATAGTAGAGCACGATTTCGGAGCATATGCGATGCGTTGCGTACATGACGAAGAGTATTAAAGTCACCTCAGCCAAAAACGAAGTGCATAAGGCAAGAAAGAGGAACAGAAGGAGTTGCAGCAATCAATTTTCTTCCCGTCTCTCTCTTGTTCAGTTGAGTCACTCAACTTTTGAGACACAAAACCCATGCAGAGCTGCTGGAGTAAATACAGCGAGAAAACATTAAAGCAAGGGAATAGAGAGAAAGAAAGAAGGTGTATGAACATTTTATTCGTGCATCGCACACACACATATTTAGACTACATACTTAAGTATCTCTATATGTATCTCGCTCTCGTTTCTCCATTCGACTCTTTGGGAGATTATATTTTGGCAATATGTAGTTTTGTGTCATGTCATGTTGTTGTAAGCAAGGGAAAAGTGTGAGCTAGAAACCAAGAGCATGAGCCCACAAAAACAACAACACTACACAACACGAGCGTTACACTATACCACACACTAGGTGGTGAATATACATAGTACATGGTGGAAAACGCAACTGAGCAGATGATGGCGATATGAAGAGAAGAGTAAGCTAGGCAGGAGAGGAGACGAAGAAGAAAAAACAACTTGGTTGGAGGCATAGTGTCTCTATTCTATCTGGCATATATAATATGGGATTGCTTAAATATGTACATTACCTAACCGCAAGAACAAGGGATTCAAGCCAAAGCCAAACTACTACACCACCACAAAACAACTCAACCAGCATGTTATACCCACCTAGACTACATGTAGACACACACACACACACACGCAGACAGACACAATATTACAGCTATACGAATATGTACGGGTCTTGTCCAAAACCTAAACGGAGAGAGAGAGAGAGAGAGAGAGTGGGAAGAAAAAACACTTAAGTGATTTGTTTGGGATTCGTTAGATGTGTGCACGAGTACATTTCAACATGCCTCTCGTCCTTCCTCTTTCTCTCACTCTTGAGAAGATTTGTAGCGTTTTGAGTGTTACACTAGCGAACTCAACATTTCCCAACAAAACGGAGTGGAAATTTGCTATTTTTTTTATTTCTGAACTGCTTCAAGCAGAATTGGATTCAATGCTATTTCCAGTTGATAAATGCCTACGAAGCGAGGTGAAAAGGTCTTGTTGCAAATCAACTTGCATCTCCCTTCTAGACCAGAGTTCAAATCGGATGAGAAAAGTTATATATATATATACGCAAGAGTCAAACTGGCGTTTATTCACATTCTCAATCGTTTGCCTTGTCTCGCCCAATGATTTTCCTCATGTTTTACGTAGGTGGTCGCGTCTCGTCTCTCTGGAAAATATATATTATGATTGATGTGTTGTATAAATTGAACATGGTTTACTCTCTGTCTGACTGGCTTATTTGACGCGAAAAAGAGCAAGCGGAACTTTTTTTTCACCTTTTCGGTTGACATATTTTACTTGCACATCTTTAATCACCGTGAGATGATTTCATTTTATCCATATATTTTCAACACAAGCAATTGGTTAGTGCATAGGGTACAAGGTGACTTCACTTAACGCTGCATCTATATTCTATATAGTTTCCCTTACTAAATAACTTTATTCATCACCAGGACTAGAATGCTTTACATATCTATACACGATTTTTTTCCACATTTCACTCGATTACAAGAAAAACGACAAATTTTCCGTTTGTTTTACAAGCTAAATAGCTCATTGTTAACTTCAACACCAGACAAAAAGTTGTAGACTTACGTAAACATTAAAAACTAACAAGTGGAGTACAATATTCCCTATAATATAACCACAAATACGTTAGGGAGGTGTCCATATTACGTATTCGTAGAGTAGTTATTACGCAGTAACATTATTATCAAGATAAATTCATTATGCAATAGTATATTAAGCATTAAAACCAAAAGTTCAGACATCTCTATTAACATGAGGTAGGTACAGGAAACATTTCATGGCTTTGATTTATTCACTTTTATGGTATTGAAATTAAAAATTATGTCCATACTTTGTTTTTTTCAATAACTCCAGTTTTCTTTACGAGTGTTTTTGGGGATGTTGCTCAAAATGGTACTCATAAAGTATCATGCTGTTTTGCGGTGTATCATAATCATAAAATATATTTTTTTGATAAACTATTAATCTTCTCAAGTAGTAAACAAAACACAGCGATGCATGGAGAAACACATCAGGTTTAGTTCTTCTTTTCTTAGGTAATAATATCATAACGCTTATGGTATGGTCAGCAAATATCTAATGAATAGGAATGAGGTAGCAAGCAAAAGAGAATTGTGGTAAGCAAGACTTGTTTTATGTTATGGGTGGGCCACTAACAAACAGAAGCTACCACATTAATTTGAGAGGAAACCAGTCGTAAAAGTCGTTAAAATTGCTATTTAGCTCAGCCTGTTTTTTTATATTTTATTAGCCCACATACATTAGCATTACATTCTAGGGTTCCATTTGTTAGTGATGATGCTACTGATAACTGCGCTTTATGTACTGGTTTACTTATGCCATCCAATTTTATTGCTCACCACACGTTTTCCTAGGCAGTTATCAACTTTCACCATGTGAAAATCAGAAGCTGAAATTGAATAAAAGGGAGAATCCGTTGCTGAAAAAAAGCTCATAAACTTAAGTTCACGTCTTATGAATTATGAAGTATGAATATATTAAATTACAATGATATATTCATTATAAACAGACAATATAGCAAAGGTATTGATTACACACTGAGAATTCGTGTAAATATAAAGTTGATTGTGTCTACAAATGTATGGCAGTCGTCATTACAAACGCGGCAGCGCAGCGAGATGAACTGTATACTTCATAAAATCATGAACACACACATAGCAATTCACTCCTTTTGTTTGGAGAATAATGAAAGTTTGTCCGACAATTTTTGTTTACACATGTTTATCATATTTTAGCAGTAGTTACTTATCGGTGGAGCCAGTGGTAAATGATCTGGTAGTTTCTGTTAATGAAATATGAGCTTGGAACTATAAGAATATATCATTTATGAACAGGTATATAAATGTTTGTAGGTTTCCGCTGTTTTACTCCCACTTTTTTCTTTCTCATGGGAGTCTCTAGGCGTCAGATTTCTTGTAAGGTATCAATAAAAGGGAAACGTACCAATTTTATTTCCTTTCTTGAAGCCAACCAACGTTACTTATTTTGTGTGTGTCTGTGTGTGTAAACACATCAGTTGTGGGTTGCCGTGAGCTGAAGTTTACTTCCAGAACATAAAGTTCTACACAAAGAAACCATAGAGAAATCATGGAGCACAGACCATTTAGCTTACTTTTATTTACTCAACTGGTCGCGATTTCCCTAAAACGCTCTAAATAAACTTGAGTTGACTGTTTGACTTAAAGCTTTCCGTTTAAAGAGGATCAAGTGTGGTCATGTAATTAGTGAAATGAGTTTACTAAGCATTTATGACATTTGAAAGTAAAACCTCTGACATAAACTAGTGAAAAGTTGAGTTATCTTTTATTACATAAAACTGAACAATACGCCTGTCTGCTGCAGGTCTTTTTATTAGCTCATTCGCTTCTTCTTTTATCTCCATATGATACGCCTCAACGGAGGCACATCAATTAGCACTTCATTACCACTTTTCATCTTTCATATCATCAACCATCAACGTGTCTCCTATATGGTATGGTAGTTGAATAAACCTAAAAATAGGCTTGCACTTTGATGTAATGTACGTATAATATTTTGTTTCGGCCTGGAGCGACGTGCAAGAGTTTCCATCATATACTTGGTGCAATGCTAGGCTCCTTTTGTTTCCCAGATCACGTTTATTCTTCCCCTCAATCTGAACGCCACAGTTTTGACAACTGAGGAATAATCTACTTTTGAAATCCTGTGTAAAATAGATTCACATACAGGGATAAAATACCTTTACAGATACTCTAGCTACAGCATCCAAATGTAAAGCTAGCCACAACCAAAACCAAATTCACACAAACCACATCTTAAACACTGGTAAAAGTGTGGTTTCCCATCACCTCTGTCCGTCTATTTGCACTGCACACATTTCATTTATATTGAAAAAGAAGGAGTGAAAGAGGACGGCTCCACGTTGCCTAAAGGGTAGCAGTAGACACTTTTCATCTCATTCAAATATAATGTTACTTACAACAAGATAATAAAAAAAGTATCATTGGCTGGCAATATTGATTTCATTACAGATCCCCACAATTTCCTTCTATTAACCTGTCTCTGCCAGTGAGCTTATTACAATTTATTAGGAAATACATGGGAGAAGGTGATTACACACATGAAGAGAGAAAATTTAGTTTTACTTTGTTCCGTTCCATTGCACATATTGCATATGTATGTGCATTATGAGTTAGGGAGGATGAAGAGGGTAACATATTTTTTTGGTAAATAATATGGTGTATTAGCATAATGAATATTTTTATGTCCTTCATCTTCATCCTTCTTGTTACTATAGTTTGGCACTGTATTATGCATTCAACATTGCACATTTGTAATTACGACTTCCACGCTCTGGTCAACCGACCCATGAATAGTTTATTGCTGAGTCGTGCAAAAATTATGTTTCACACTTGGCTTTTTCTTCCTCTTCATATTGGTTGTGTGGCTGTGGCTGTCACTTTTTATTTGCAAAGGTATAAGATACAATACATATATTATGGATGTTATATGGCGGTTGGAAAGCTAACAAAAAGACGGCCAACAGTTCAAATAATAAATTTGCACGGAGATGAAGCGAGAAGACAAACAAGCACATTGTTTGATTGCCATATTCAATATACGTTGTAATTAAGTATATATGTAGTTTGCATTTGTGAAAAGTATAAAAAACGTTGCCTTAAAAACTTACGCTGACATTCATTATTTCATTAAATTTTACAACCTTTCATATCTTCTACAATGGGATACGAAGTAACACTCAATATTAAACACATTTGCTGACTTGAAAATGGTAATAACAAAGTTTTATCACCGTAACTCCACAAAAAAAATCTCGAACTTTTTCCTTGTTGTTGTGTGTGTGTGCTAGGTATAATTCCACAGTATATATTTCAATGGGATTTTGGCTAAACTCAAATTGAATTTGGTGAAATGACCTTTGAATTGAATGGTTTGAGAGAAGGGGAGAACGAAGCAGTATTTAATTACACATACCGGTTTGGTGTGGAGCATATTTTTCTGGTGAGAGGATGGTATTACGGAGTTGTGGTGTGAAAGTGCTAATTGCTCTAATTTCTTTTCTCCTTTTTCGTGTTCGTCGATCCTCTTCTCTCCTGCTCGATGTTTAATCCCACAGCGAACCGTGGAACAGGAGTCCAGGCAGGCTCAACTGAGCGAATCTCAAGAGAGCACTGGTGGAGCTCGAATTAGTGGTGGTGGTGGTTCTGGAGATAATAAAGTTGGTTCTAATGAGTCACCTAGCAAGGAGAGTGGTAAGTCATCGGCCACTAAATCTCCAAAGCCAAAGAACGAAAACACCCCGAAAAAGAAGTATAAGGTAAGAAAACCCTCTTATATTGAGAGAACATTTACACGTAATTGCACGCATTCATTTAATGATCCTCATGAATTACAACTTCCTTCTCCTTTTTTTAAGAGGATCGACGAACACGAAAAAGAAGTATAAGGTAAGAAAACCCTCTTATATTGAGAGAACATTTACACGTAATTGCACGCATTCATTTAATGATCCTCATGAATTACAACTTCCTTCTCCTTTTTTACTAAAACACATTGGAATGCAATTCTGTTTTCCCTTAATACCTTACTCACTCACATCTGTATATACTTAAATGTGTTTGTGTGGGAAACCACACTTACAGTTTTAGAATTGAGTTGAAATAAAAATCTCATTCCTCCCGAAATCGGGTTTAAGTGTAAAAATGTGTGACAGTAATGTAAGAAAAATCTCATTAGAGTTTTATCAAGGAAATTCTCCACATCTCTTGCAGAAGCACGCGACTACAAACCAAGAAAACAACTCGACGGTTATGCAGTCCGATCTCAGTAGGTGTAGTGCACAGTCAGGAGATCACGGAAACGGGAATGGGTCGGCTGGAGCTGGAAACGTTTTGGAAGTTGGAATGCAGCAGCAGCAGCAGCAACAACAACAACAGTCGCTTCAGCAGCAGCAGCAACCTCTCACTCCTTCCCATCCACATTCCTTCTCGCAGTTACAGCAACAGCAACAACAACACCCGTCCGAACCAGTCACTGTGTTGAAACCACACTCTCCAAAGAAAGCTCGTGTTGGCAAGGAAGCCCGAAAAAATGTAGGTTTTTGTTCTGCTTTCATATTCTGCTGTGTCTTTTAAATAATTCATGGCGTTTCTTTCACGTTTTTCAAAACTTGGTTTTACATTCACTAGAGCAAGCTTGTGTTTCGTAATGCTTAATACTTCATGATGAGAGATATATGGGGATGTGTGCATGTTTCGAAGAGTTTTATCTTCTACCTCAGTCTCTTTGAGAACGCTTTGTTTTTTTGGAACTGCAAGCTTGTGTTTCGTAATGCTTAATACTTCATGATGAGAGATATATGGGGATGTGTGCATGTTTCGAAGAGTTTTATCTTCTACCTCAGTCTCTTTGAGAATGCTTTGTTTTTTGGAACTGGGGTTTTTGAAAGCATCCCGAGAAAAGTTTAAAGGAGTATATATATAGATATGGAAAACTCTTCAGGGTACAGCAGTTTTGTTAGTCTCGTATAATCAAAGATTAAAAGATGGAGAGGAGGATGAAGAGTGGAACAAGTTGGGAAAAAGTCGTGTAATCAAAACAAGTGCCTTTTTTATTAGCATCAAACGTGTGCAAACCTCTTATATGCACGAAATTAACTTTTAAAAGGATGTTGAGAATTGAGACTCAGTCCAAGGAGATTACTGATTGTAAGCACTTTCTACACCCGCAATATACATAAATAAGTAAGGGAAGAATATTTCTGTCGGCTTCTGTATATATTCCTCTCTCTGCGTGTAGAGTAGAAAGAAACACTTCAACTACTTTTTATGAGGTTGTTGAAAGATACGAATGAATGTAAGAAAGACAGAACAGTCGCCTTTTAAACTATGGCTAAATTTCTTAATGGAAAAATAAGTTGGGTGTATGCGAGCTATTCCAGTCCAGATTCATTTTAGTTTGTCATTAGCTCAAAAATTGTCAGCAGGGTTCTAGCTAACGTTAATTATTTTATTCTGCTTTATTTCTAAGTAGACTTTACTAGGTTATAAGAACTAGAAATGAGACTCAATGCCGTACATCGGGCTTATTGTTAGAAAGGAATAAGTTAAACAAGTCAATCCGTCAAACTTGTTCGTCGTACTTATTCAACCTTTATTTAATGATTAGTACATTTTTGCATGCAATGTTTGCTCGCGAAATGTGAGTGTGTATACACGCATCTTACATAAACCATGTATCATACATGCTTTTCACTAAAATGCAGTGTTGTTTTAACGCATGTATTCTCCTAAACAAAGAAATAATTACTAGTGTGTCTCTCTCACATGTAATTAGTGGTTATAATCCGATTTCCACTTTTCTCTTATGCACATTATGTTTACACTTGCTAACATAGGCTGTACTTGACTTGTGAACAGTAAAGACATGTGATTGACTATTAAATGACGAGTGGGTTTGTGGTTTGTTATT
>JAANSM010002679.1:0-14433 GCA_036850725.1 Orchesella villosa | reverse complement strand
TCAATTTAAAGTGTTTTTGTGCTCTTTTCATCCTAACATCCTACTCCTACCACCCAACAATGTTCTCAGAAAAGTGTTGTTGTTCCAGTCTTTCCATTAGGAGTGTTCCATTCCTTAATTGCTTCCACTAGAGTGAAATAATTGCCGCTATCAGCTTTACTCTTTCCAGCTCTCGTTACGTGATTCATGATTCATGGAAAAAATAAGCTTATTTGTGAGCGTCATGTTAAGCTTGTTAAGAAAATAGACATCCTGCCAAGTATCAACGGGAACAAATAGCAAGATAGAGAAAGCATCGACCATACCATAATATATGATTATTATAGCTATACGTAACGTAATTAAAGGTAGTAAGCTACTTACTTGTTAGGAACGCAAAATTCAAAAACAAGATTCTCCACTCTAACCATTACCTTTCTCAAGTCAAAACTGATTTGGAACTCACTACAAAAATAAGCAGCTCTATTCAGAAAATATCAAAACAATGAGCAGTAATCATGAAAAAAAGAGATTCTGATTTGAGGGGTTTGGAAGATATGACACAAAAACGTGACTCAAAATATTATGGTAGGGTATGTTCTCGATAATTGTTGTTTTGAAGAAAGCGCAATTTAGTCTTTTGTAAAGAGTATTTTGAGGGTACTTAAATTACTTACGATCAGTATATAATTATATATATAGTCTATAATTTTCAATTCACTCACAATGGAGGATGTCGTACCGATCACGAAATAACTTGCTGAAGAATTTAAACCCATGTTGAAAACTGCTGAAAGGACAAACGCAGATCTCTAAAATAAGTATAAGCATTCAAATGGAAATTTTTTAAGCTACTTAAATTTAGAAGGAATGAAATCAGGATTTCCTCTATTATTTTCACAGTGAAATTTTCAGGGATTATATATGCATCTATAAATAAGTCTATATTGATGAAATGTTGAATGCAGACCTCATGATGAGTTTCAATAGACTAATTTTTGATGTAACGCACATCAGATGCCAATTAGGTGTCCTAGGTTTTATTTTGACGTTGTCGTAGGTTCGGTAGATACTACTGAGAACGACCACTGTCAACAACTGTAGATAGATAGAGTATCTGCTGTTAGTAAATGCAAAACTTATTTTCTGTGCTGATACTTTTTTCGTATGAAACTGCAGTGGGCTTTGAAATAGAATTTCTACCATGTTAAAAATGAGTTTATATAATCGAATAAACATCGTCAGAATGTTAAATTCAAAGGTTTATGTATACATCACCTGCGTACATGTTGGATTTTTAAACTTGTTAATTTACATAGAAGAAAATTTCTTCCAAAGGCACTTTTTCTTTTTTATAATTTATAGATACTAAAAGCGTATACGTAATGCCTTTTGTCCCGTGTTTCTATTATGTTATCTATATTATCTCTACATTCAACATTATGCATGATTAATTTTTACCATTACCAGTTAATTGTTACAATCATCAATACGCACTATACACACAGAGTATCTAAATGTGATAAAAATTACCATAAACTTCATGAAAAAATTTGCGTCGTTAAAGTTTATATTTATTAGATATGCATGGTTTGGGTGAGGTGGGCCGGGTTTCTGGTTGAATGCTGAATATGCGATACAAAATTAACGAAAAAATTAGCAGTTTACACAATGACCATATATGAAATCGGCCATTTACATTGAAAGTAGTTTCTATATTGATGATTTGGAAGTGAAAAGGTTTGAGGAAAATAATCAGCGAATACGTACAGCATTTAATTATTACGAAATACAATAAATTGCTTCTTAAAATGTCTTAATTAAAACTGCTCAAGAAATTCAAAAGGAACGATTGAAAGCTTTCCCAAATCCCATTATTTTATAATACCCAATCCAAAACTTAGTTTAATAAACTAGACGAATAAAGTAGAGTACGTTTTTCTGAAAATGTTAACACGAAATACAAAACAACTAGTTCGACACTTCAATGTAATGCATGTTATATACAAAATCTTGTCTAAACTATTGAATATACCCTGACACGTGCATGTGTATATAGCCATAACCTTTCTTGGCTTTTGTTTGAGCCTAATACAAAGCGGAAGGCGGAGACACTTCGTGTTGATGTGGCTCCTTCGAAAAACAAAAGAAAAAGTTAAGGAAGTAATAATGAACTGGTATTAGAATAGAAACTAACTAAGCATCAGATTTGCTTTTAAATTGCATAATTCATCTTGAATCTCACAACAACTCTCTCCTAATTGATTATACGGAAATATTTCTCAATCTCCAATTTTGTAAATGCGAAGTATATAATACGCAGAAACTGAAACAGCATGCTTCGTTACTACGCGTCAACATAATCAGCTTTGCTATTGTATAGCAAGAACCGTTTTTGTAAATGCGAAGTATATAATACGCAGAAACTGAAACAGCATGCTTCGTTACTACGCGTCAACATAATCAGCTTTGCAATTGTATAGCAAGAACCGTTAACCATTTACGCAAACTTAAAAACTCAGGAAGAACTGTTGATGTAATTTAAGTTGAAGTAGAGAAAAGGAGAAAACTTTTCTCAACTCGATAAACATCCAATTACCATAATAATGTCTTGAGTAAGCTACAACGCAGAAATAGGGAAAGAGGCAAAGAAAGTGTTTTCATCACCTATTCTTTTTAAATTCTTGTTTACAGCAACCCTTGAAGGTGTGTGAGAAAGGACGCAAATGGCTCTTTGGAAGTAGACTGTATCGTCGGGAAAATGACGGATCCTGGTCACCCGTGTGGGCTTTCCTTTTCACTGACATAATAGTATTGACTTCCCATATGACACGTGACAGAGTATTTTTTGTCAAAGAGACTCCCATCAGACTGGATAGTGTTGTTACTCTGCACTTCAATTTACCCAAAAAACACGGTAAGGACCAAAATCCCTAGAAGTAGTATTATATATTCGCTTTGAAAAATAAATTATATTATAGAGACATCCATCCCTCTTCAGGCTTTTCATATAAATTAGCTAAGAAAGACATGGAAATGTTTGTTTACGTTTTCCATCGCCTTTGAAATACCTTAAGTAGCCTTCTACGCCAAATTCACATCTCATCATCACGCGTACTCCGTATCATCAAAGCCCCAAGGTTTCTAGAGCTTTTCTTTTAAAATCCTTCTGCTATTGGCAACCCATTTTCTCCTTCCATTCCCCGTCACCGATCCCATAAAAGGAATGCTTTTTAGGGTTAATGAAGTTAAGGGTTCGTTAGAAATGTGTTATGCATAATTTACACATACACATTCACGAGAAAGATTGCAATGTACACAGTACACAGCCAACAACATGAAATGATAAAACAACAACTTTTTAGTTTGAGTAATCTGAGTAATCATATTACCATCATACCAAGAATCAAAACGTGTTCGTCGTAACTCTTATGTTTGTGTATCAAGTTGAAAGTATACAAATTCAGTTTGAGTAATCTGAGTAATCATATTACCATCATACCAAGAATCAAAACGTGTTCGTCGTAACTCTTATGTTTGTGTATCAAGTTGAAAGTATACAAATTTTTATAAGGAATCATGGTGCTATTTATTTACATTGCTTAATGCACCGCTTGAATAGGTAAACAGAACCAATTAATTTCAGTCTCATGTATAATGAAACGTGAATATGTTTACAGCGTCTAATGTTGTAGTACGTTGTATTATTGCTTTTAAATGGCAAAGTTGAATGCTGAAGGTTTTGCTATTGTGCTCAAATAATCCTTCCGCCATTCGTACAAAAGCTTATATGAAAAAGAGACCACCTTGATTCTTGAAATTTTTCCAATATACTCTAGGGAAGTCACGTACAAAAATATTTGCTGAACCATACTTTCTACTCTAATCTTTTGAAAGTTCATTCTTTCCCTGAGAACCGATGACCTCCGATGAATGCTCATATTATCAACAAAACTTTGAGATCAAATCGTTTACGCGGACGAGTGGTTCCAAATGAATAGCAACGGCAACGTGATGCCAATATTGCCAATGTTAAAGTTTATAGCGTGTACCATGTTACTGTATTACTTCAGGTTCAGTGTGTATATGACATCCAATTTTTTACATTTACTGAACTTCAAACCTAATCAAATTCTTACGAGATTTTTCCAGAAAAGTACAATTTGTTTACAATTCTGCCTTTTACCTACATTTTTTCGACATCAAGCACATAATTGACAACTTATAAAACGAAATTTAGCAACACTGAAATCAAAGAAAGTTCGGAGAAATTTTACAACAAGATGTCAACAAAATCGTATATCCAATTCATTTCAATTCCTGCTATTGACAACTTTTTTATTCAATCATGGATGATTGTCAGGTTGTTGCATTACCTTAGAATTTTCCTGTTTATGATTTTGATCCGAATCTCAAATTGAAAGAAACAATATCGAAGTGAATGTCATTGAATCCAATATAAATCCAGGAAATCCATTGGAACTTAGTGAACCGAAATTGAATGCTAATGATATATTCACGTTTTTCTATTGTACTACATAGTATATACGTTTGCTAGTATATTAGGTATAGAAATATAGGATAGTAATGAGTTTGTAGTAATAAATCTGGGAATGTCGCAACTCCTAAAATATTCAATAGTTCAACTTCCAAACATTATTGGATCCTTTGTGCTCGTTATATTGTGCTACTAGAGAATCAAACTACACGTGCTTTACAAACTCAGAGATCTCATTTAAAATATACCTGATTAATTTTTCCAGAGAATGAATTCAGACTCCTGTTTGGATCCGACAATTCCCACCACTCAAGACTGGATCGCATTCTTCCTTTACGAAGTAAAAAATCAAATCAAGTTGTTCTGCGAACAGCAAACGTGCAGCTAAAATGCCTTTGGAACTTACTGCTCCAACGGCAAATGTAAGTGATTTAATTTATTTAATTTTTGAAATATATAAAAACATTCTGTTAGCTTCAATTCAAAATTCAAGCTGCTTTCACTACTTCCGCTTTTTGTTTGTTTGCATAAAGTCATTGCAACAGTGGCGACATTCACTATCTTCACGTGTTATTTTGGAAGCGTGACAAAAATATAAATATTTACATGAACTACAATGGCCATTATATGTTTTTTATCATACTCCAAATTTCATAGGAAAACATAAACATTGAAATTGAAACGAAGCATAAAAGGATGTTCATAAATCGATATTTTTTATGAAAGAACGCCTGAGATATCCACACTCACCCCAGAAGCATATTATATTACGAAAACACTGAAATACTGTATAAAAAGCACTGCCAAGGCTAAACTAAGTAAACATTATTCAGAAGTCATAGCTGATAGGATGAGATTGATAGTGATAGGCTTTTGTCGAAAGAAGCCTTAATGTAAACAAATATCTGTAATACATATCCTTGAGTCATCGAACTTCTCTGATTCATCTAATACCCGGTTCAAGGCTGCTCATGTTCCTTTTTGTTGCTGCGTATATAACCAAATTGCGCAATATGTGACATGTACGTGTATAACTACGTACTTCTCTTTTCGTTTGCATCATTGCATCGTATTAGTATATAGAGGAGAGAAAGCGGAATGTTTTCACTGAGCAAGATTGACAGCAGTTTCGAACCGTAAAATTAAATCATCCAACCAAAAAATGATAAAAGTTTTAAAAAGAATGAAAGTATAAAGCAAGGACATGTATATTTATATTTAAAGAGTAAACTCATAACTATACTCATAATGATGTACACAGAACATACAATTACAATGTAAACTAATTCAACAGACTCTATTTTTATGAGCTCCCAAAGGACCCATTTTTTACTTTCTACGCGTTAGGAGGAGTTGTAACTCGACGCTGTGTTTTTGCACATGATAATGATGCAACAAACAAACAAGCCAATTATACTGAGTTATCTGCTTGACAAGTATGAAGTACATAAAAACAAACATAAACACATTAGTGTAAGCTTGGAATGCTAAACTCCATAAATGATACTTTATACTTGAGCAATTACATCTGATGTTCATAAAGTATGATGAAACTTTGAAGGCCATATACCATAAAAGTACTTAGACTTCAGGTTTCTCGCTATTTCCAGTATGGCCACTGTGGCTTTCGGTTTCGTGCAAACTTTTTGTGGCCTTTTTTCATGTAAAATTTAATATATGCTTACATGCTTTGGGGAAAAGTGGTAAAAGAGATGATAATCTATTTGCTTTTAATGTTTTAATGCATACTTACCTATATTCACAGAATCTCTCTAAACACAAAACTATCAAAATCCTCATCATCCAATTTCTCCATCTCCGAGTTTTGTGAGAAGTTTCCTGTCGTCCAACACGACAGCATTATGGAGGAAGATGAAGAGAAGTTGGAAGTTGAAGCAACATCATATCCAACCAAAGCTTCTCAACAACACCACCAGTTGACCGCTGGCCAAGTGACACAAAATCCGAGATCCAATGAGCCACATCCCCGTATTCTATCCTCTGGCTCAACTCCTTTGACACACAAACCGCAACCTGATCGTACGATCCAGACTCATAGCAATCTAGTACAGAAAAATGGAGTTGTGGTCAATGTCAACCCCGCTTTGAAGATGACAACTTACCAACAGTCTCAAATTACAGGGAATGAAATCCCTCCTGTTGGTGAAGTTCCGATACAGACTCAAACCGAGAAAAATGTTACCATCACCTCTCCCAATCCAAAACCTTATGTTCCCGATGGCCTAAGCAGTATCAATCGGGATTTCATGAGGGCTCGTGGGATCCGAAGCAGTACTCCTGACCGCAGGTCGTCAATACCTGGTGCTGCTGCTGCAGTGACTGCCCCTGCCCTTGGCTCTGATGAAAAAGGTCAAAGTCAGCCCAGTGCTGCGACGACCACTTCAATTCAAAGTCCAAAAGTTACCACCCGCTCTTCTCCTGCCACTGACAGAATCATTATCAATAATGCTAATCAGAGTAGCAAGCCAGAGGTATTTTCATCTTCGTCACAAATGACGCAGCCACAGCCACAGCCACCACCACCTTCTTCTACAAGTGCCAAAGCTTGCGATTTGAAAACGTCAAAGATTGACACAGTACCTACGTCAGCAACCGCAAAGGTTCAAAGTGTTTCCAGACCCTCGCAACATGATGCCTCCACCAGCACCTTTGACAATCTTCCAAACTCGTCCGTTTTACCTTTCACATTATCTTCCTCCTCCAACGTACCTTGTACAATTCCTCCTGTACCTAAAGCGAGAACTAGTTTAAGCAATGCTGCCCAAAATACCCCAACCCATTCTGCTGGATCTCGTACAACCACTCCTGCCCCAGAAAATTCGGCCCCTAGCCCCATTCCTAGTCATAACAATAACAATACCATTGATGTTGTTAACCATGAAGGAAAGGATAATAGTGCCGAGGGTAAATGTCCTTGTGAGAAAGTACACGAGAGAGAAAGTGGAGCTGCTGGCGTTGCAGTAATAATGAGACAAGACACAAAGGAGCAACAACCCACCGCCTACCCTTCTCCAAAACCCCGTCAATTGTCCAACCTGAAAAGAATGAGCAGTAAAGAGGACGGCACAACAACAATGGCCGGAAAACAGAGTCATACAAATATTCTGAACAATGACGAAATGACAGTTCAAGGTAGCCTCAAAATGTTTGATAATGGAGTCAAGGGAGATGGCCCCAAAATGGGTAATGAACTCCAAAGAAAAGGCGGTGAAAAGAATGAAAACTTTTCACCGGAAGTAGCATTATCCTCTTCCCGTGCTCCTGTTACTTCTAACACAATGCCGTCTTCGTCTACCGTGAAAACTCATAGTTATGCAAATGAGGGAGTTGTTGCTTCCAAAGAAAAATATAATGAGCAAATCCCAGAAGCTTTGCAGAGCCCATTGATGGTAAAACGAGCCCATGCTTTGGCATCAGGCACAGCGACACCGTCTTCCTCCTCCTCGTTATCTCCGGCGCGTGGGCCTTCCACCTCATTGAGAGGCAACAGTTACAAAGGAAGTGAAACCCAAGCTTCCAATCCCTCTCCTGAATGATGGTGTAAACAATGCCTTGAAATCTAAACCAGGCTCAAGGATAATGACTAATGCAATACTGAAATCGAGACAACAAGAGCTCATCGCTCAAAGCCTCCACACGACAACTAGTGTGAGCACGGAAACATTACGAACAGAGAAATCCTCTGATACAACAGCATCCACAAGTAAGACAGACTCCTCCACCCAGTATTTTAGCCTTAAGGAAGAGTCAACAACCACGAGCAGCTGCTCCACAACCTCCCAATCAATGTCCCAACCGCCTCAACAAATTATGGTGAGATGCATTCACAACAAAAACATTGTTGTTCACCACCAACACCATTCTCCACCACTGTCCTGGGAGCTGTGGCTCCCATATGATTAACCCAGCAGCGGGTGGTGGTGCTATTGGAATGGCTCCAGGATCCCCCAATTTATCAGTGCCGCCACCAAGATGTCACTCGGAGAATAGTCATCACCCCAAAAAGTCCAAGCCAGTTCACACAGATTCTCCCATCCTAAGTGGATACGGATCGGAAAGGGCAAGAAGACGAATGCTTTTTGACAACAAGATTCGTAAAGACTATCCTGAGTTGTTTGGGATTACCCCGAAAGATAGAAGATCCTTCATTAAGCAACTTGGAGAAAAGGATTTGAGCAGCAAAGGCTTGGTTGCACCCTATTACTATACCATGTCACCGGTTCCTATTCCAAAGCATGTGATGATGACAATGGGTAACTGTAATGATGATGATGATCTAGATCATGATGATGGTAGTAGTATTAGCACTAATACTAGGGAGCAGGAAAGTGAGTTTGATATTGGTAATAAGAAATCATCCAGCCCTTTGGTAATCCCACCTTTCAATCCAAATTCTCAAGCCAAAGCTCCAATTAAAAGTAATGAGGAGCGTGTGACAGATGACGGAATATCAAGTTCTGGAATGATATCAGGTATTTCTAGTAGTAGCAAAAGGATTGAGAAATCATCATCCTCTTCGAATACGGTTTGCAGTAGCTCATCAACTCAAACTACAACCGTTACAACTCCGACATTAAAAGAAGCAGGTGCCACTGCTCTGGCTGAAATGAATTCTCGTGGCTTCCAAGAAGGAAGCATGGTGCATACATCCACTTCCACACCGGCGACGAGAGTGGGTGAACTAGCGTCTGGAATGGGAAGAGGAGATGATGGTGATGTGGATACTTCTGGAATTGTATCCCATCCAATGGCTCATGACGTGTATCAAGCATCTTTAGAGCTTGATGAAGAGGGTCAAAGACTGAAAGATTTTGTTGAGAAAATGCGGGAGGAAATGACCGGGATGGATGATGATGACGAGGATGATGATGAGGATGATGATGATGATGAGGAGGAGGAGGAGGAAGAAGAAGAGGATTCAGATGACTCCACTGCTGGCGGTCAAGAGGATGACCACGGCCAATCCCACCGAAGTCACGAGGAAAGTTCAAATGACTCTGGAATAAGTGATGAAATGACTGAAAAGAGTAAGACGACTTTGAGTGGCCTGCTAGAGGAGGATGAAGACCAGGAGGGGAGTCTGAGCATATCACGTCGGAACGAGAATTTTTCCAACATGTTGGACCGAATGCGATCCGGTGTGCTTGCCGCAGAGGTAAAGAATCCTAATCCTGACAAAATTTCTGTCAATTCGCCTGTTTCTGTCAAACCCACAACTCCAGTTGCCAACAACACAGTCCATTCCATTGATTCTAGTATTGCCCCCGTTGTACATGATGATGATGTTGTTGGTGCTGATGTTAAAGATGGTAATAAAAATGTTGATGCTAATGTTTGTTCGCCCAATAATGATGCAAAAAATAAGACACAATTTGCTTCTGCAAACCACCCGTCCCATGTCTGTTGTACTAACAAGTCTCATGTTGCTGATGAACCTACTTCTACTTTATGTTTTCTCGAAGGAGAAACGAAGGCTTCAATGGAAACGATGGTGGTATTAAAGGCTGACAAGGCCACTGAAACTGAGGATGATGACTTTAATTTTCTTCTTGCAATGAACTCCCTCCGTGAGTGTAGCCATACCAGCCATAATATCTACCATCCGCAACATCAGAAGCCTCTGCGGAGCATTTTGGCAGAACGACGTGAAGCCTTTTTTCTCAGCCAACAGACAAGCTTCACTAGTCATCACTGCCCCTACTCAAATAACAACATGAGCACGGCTACCATGTCAGGTCATTCCATCCATTTTGCTGAGGAGTCCACCTTCATTCCTCACTACCAATATCAAACCAACCATTGTCCCACTTGCAGCGCTTCCCTTCCGCCGCATACCCGAGCAGCGCTTTGTGCTAGTAGTGGTGTCAGTGGTGGTGGTGCTTGTGTAAATTGTGCTTCTGGTGATCATCAAAATAATCGCGATCCTTTAATAGTGAAAATCGTGGACGGAGGTACCCTCCACTCCCTAGACGAAGGAGGGAAAAAAGACAATGAGAACAATCCTCCTTGTGAACGCGTTCAATTGCAGCGACTTGAACGTCAGCGTAAACCAAAGGTGGAGCGCGTAGAATCGTCCGAGGACTCCACGTCCTCCTCTTCCGACTTGGCCTCCGCGTCCCCAGCTGCTGAGAACGGTACGACAGACCCATCTTGGTCATCATCATCTAGTTCTCTTGCCGGCTACGCTAGCTCAAAGGAAGAGCCTGCTTTAGCTTTAAGTGTCCCTAATTCCATAACCACCACTGTAGCTGTAGCTCCAACTTTAGCAGCGTCTTCAGCCGTAGCCCCCATTAGCTCCGTCTCTTCTTCCTCTACTTCCGTACCAGAAACAGTTGTAGCGACTAGCGCCTGTAGCCAATTTTCGAACACTAGTAAAGTGGATGATGGTAGTGGTGGAGGTGGTTCGCTTTCTAGTGGTTCTTCTTTTAGCGCTAGTGCTCAAACTAATACAGACTCCAGTGGAGGTGAGCATGAGCCATCGTCTTCCTATCAGAGTAGTTCAAGTAAAAGCTACTCCTTGTTATTAGACACTGAGCCCAAAGAGCAAGCGACGCTTTTGGAGCGTCAACTTGAGGAGCAAGAGTTGATTGATGAGGAGGCAGCCAAGTCAAGTAGTATTAGCAGCTGCTCCAACAGTAGGTTTAATGATCATGATAATGCTAGTGTAATAAATACTAATCACGAACCTTGTACAACTAATGGAGCCAGTAACATAGCGTCCTCCTCCTGTAGCCAAAACTCGACCCAATCCAAGAAACTTGCAAACATCGCCTCGTCCTCCTCCACCACTAACAGTGAGATAAACCAAAGTTTTGAAAATAGTGAACTAGACTCTTCAACAACTTGTTCTAGCATTAGTACTAGCAGTAAGGTACCATTGTTGAAATCCACCACTAAATCTAACAATAACAATAATTCGAGTACAACTTCGACGACAAACAGCAGTTCTTCCTTTTGCAGTAGAAGTAGCAGTAGTAGCGGTGCCCCACCACCATCCTCCTCTAGAGTTGTGGTAGTGAGTTGCGGCGGCTTTTTGAGTCAGGAGGATGACTCCCAAGAGGAGGGTGAGGGTAGTAGTGAGAGGTGTGCGAGAACTGGGCCAGAAATTGTAGTAACACAAGAGTCTGACCCGGAAGAGTCCTCCTCCCATAGCTCCAACGACGATAATGGTAATAACACTAGACACGGTTACAGTAGTGACGGGGAGGAGGACAGTATTGTTTTGAATGGGAAGGCGGTTGACTCCGTCGCCAGTGATGAGAATGGGGGCGGCTCCTCCGCCGGGGAAGGGGGTAGTGGCTGTAGTAGCAGTAATCAAAGTAGTAATCACAGCGCCAAAGGGTTCTTGCGTGTGGAGTCGAATGACTCGACAGCAGAGAACTATGGTGATGATGATGACTACAATTTTGATGATGACGAAGACGAAGATGATCTCTCCCATTGTAGTGTTGCTACCATAAATCGATATGGCACTTTTGAAAGTTTAGAAAAGCTCGAGAGTGAAGATACGGTTGGGGGGTTGCCAGAGTTCCCCAGAGGCTCCATGCCGAGGTCCAAAGCGAGGTTTACCTTTGAGGATGATGATGATGACGATGATGATGACCTATTTGAAGAGGATTTCGAGTCGGATTTTAACTTCCGGTTTCCCAGTCAAATCCAAGATAATACATACAGTAAGTATATAACCCAAACTTGCATTAGTCGTAGTACAAATACTAGCAACTCTGCCAGTGATCATATTAGTGATGATTATGATGGGCATCAACATATGCTTCACTTGTTAACCACGGTGTCTAGCGTGTGCCTCGTCATGTTCGCGTTTTACATATTTATGAGTTTTCTCCTGGAATCTGTTCTCTCCGTTTGCTCGTGTGTCAATTTCCTCCTAAATCTACTACTTTCTCTTTTTAAGTAAGTGAGCAGATGGAGGTGAACGGAAAAGGAGGTTTGTCTTTCTTTTGTCTTCTGGTGTCTAGTCAGAATTTGAAGAAATCGAGTGATAAAAAGAAAAATGTGTACCTTGTGTTAAGTACCTATAAAAAATATTTGCTATTACTCTCCTTCTACTTCTTCCTTCATGTTCATCCAATTGAAGAATGACTCGTCTTGTCTCATGCGGCAATTTTCATAGTTGACGTGCGTCGACTTTGATTTCAGTTTCACATTTCCTTTTCCGGTTGACTAGTCTTATTTTCTGCTGTATAATATTCTTTGTATCGCACACTTGGCCGCTTTTTTCCTTGGTTCCTTGCTCCACATGGCTTACTTTTCTGTTTCCCAGTAGAGACTTTATATCATCTTCTTTTTCTTTGGTTGAGCATGACTTGTCACAGGGACTTGATTCACATGATTTTTTGATGTAAATTTGACGCGACATTCATGATGATAATGATCATCTCATTAGACTGGTGGTGAGGTTATGTAGACCTTTATCGGGGAGACGGGACGGAGGAGAGTATGAAAATGAGAATACCTAAGAAAATTAAACAGAAATATGTGAAAACGGTGCTCAGTAATGCTCATCAGACCGGAAAATTTATGTGGAAGGAAATTGTTATATAACTGATGAATCTGATGATTATGTCTCGTTAGCTATTCACTATTATAATATTATAACTTCACTAGATGCAATAGAGTAACTGTATCTTCTTCTCATCTGACATAGTTTCACTCTCAGTGTAATTAACAATATATAGAGTATAGTGTATAATGAGAATAGCAATAATATTATATAGTGAACAGTTTATAATTTCTGTTGTTATTTCTCTCAGTTGGAGCTCTCATCATATATCATCGTAATATTAATATATAAATTGCATTTTTTAAGTATCTGCCTTATTTAAATTCTCTGCAGTTTAGCATGTTTAGTCACTAATTTTTAGAGAACCAATCAATTTATATATTTGCATGATTATTTTAATTAGTCAAAGTCAATATATAAGCAGTTTTCTCACTTCACTTTCACCGAAATGGAGGAAATTTTCTTGGAAAGTGCAACGTTATGNGTTTTCTCACTTCACTTTCACCGAAATGGAGGAAATTTTCTTGGAAAGTGCAACGTTATGTAACGTAGTGTATTTAGTGCAGAGCTGATGTGAACTTGTTTGAAGATTACATATTGTGTGGTGTGTATCGTGCTAAATATATATATTTATGATGAATTGAATAATTAATGAGAAATAAAGTTGATTATCCATCATCTACTTGACATCTCATCATTCATAAATTGTAAATATCTATGCATATCTAAGTACAACTAAAGTAGTTCAATATTTTATCACTAAAAGTTACATCATTCCTTTTGCTTTTGGATGACTAAGCGAATTTCATCAGTAAGATTCAAAGCAAATCCATGCATTCAATTTGAAACTGATTTAAGAAGCTGAAGCATTTAATATTTAATTAATTTTGCGCCGGCTATCAGCTAAGCTATAAATAGAAAAGGGATAATTATATTGTTCGGGGGGGGAAATTGTCCTCGGGGGGGAAGTTGTTCGGGGGGGAAATCGCCGGTAAGGTTATATTATGCATAACACCCAAAAGATTGTGAGTGGGTGAAAACAAAATCCAATGATTATTAAAAGGCATTATTAGAACTTCTAGTTAAATGACGTATGTACTTTTACTAAAGTCGGCTCAGCTCTGGTGTTCCATTTCTTTCATCTTGATCACAACCCTTCAAACCGATATCAGCTAGATTAAAGAAGGGAAAGATTGCTCATTTTCAGGTGTGTCTCGACTCGGCCCCCTGCCCCCACTTTTGGAGGAAGACTACGAGGATGAAATGTATGACGAGCAGAGGGCAAGTGCCGGTAGTCCGTCTAGTAGTTCTGGTATGGGGGAGTACAGTGGAGGCGTTGGCGGCTCGACAACCGGCGGATGTGGCTCAGGTGAAGCTAGCCTTAGGACTAGACATGAGGTAAGCCTTTTTATAT
>JAANSM010002678.1:0-14434 GCA_036850725.1 Orchesella villosa | reverse complement strand
TCGTAAGTTACTCGACAACCAGCATTGGTTTCACCATCAACTTCAGAAACAATCCGGCGAGCATCAGAAAGATTGCTAATATAATGGCTTCCAACGCTGTCGGTGGCTCCATAAATCCATTTTTCAGTCGCTCAATTAACCTCGCCATCTCAAGTGGATCGCGGTATAATTCAAGGTTCCAAACCGCCTTCAGGTCTCTTCTAGCCCGATTCGGTTGTGAAATTTTGTCTTTTCAATTTAACACTTTTGCGATATCCATTCCAACTCAGGAACAGTCCATGTCGATCTACAAAGTGCTCCGTTATTGCCTCGAGAACTTACCAAACCTGATGAATCTTTTTGTTGGCGGCCCCCTTTTGCCCAACCAAAATCCTGATATCCGAACGCTGAGCTATATTGAGACGCTTCTAAAAGAAGAGCCCCTTCCACCATTAGAATATCTCTCCCAGCTAACCATGTTTTATCCCAATGACCTACTAGAAAAGAGGATTCTACTGGAGTACGGGAATAAAATCCAAGATTTCTCTCTTGAATTTGGGGGCTACTCTTTAGCCCAGTTTCTCGATACTGTAGCCCCCATAAAAATGGACAAGTTGACGGAATTGTGGATCAGACCGGTGGAAATGGAAGAGGATATTTTGTCAATGGGCTCACTCAAGTGGCCCCTCACCTTTCTTACGCTTGACTATATGGTTGATACTGTTAAGCTGGAAACGGTGTTCCAGGCGGTTTCTCATTTTGGCGACACACTAGAAATTTTATTTGTAACCGTTGGAGGTGACGATGGAAATGAAAACTGGGTAATGACGGCGACGACCCCGACGCAAGTTTACAACGATAAAAATGCTAGGCTTAATCTTCCACATTTGACGAACCTGTGGATTGAAGGGGCTTCCCTTTGCTTCAAAACCATTGACTTTCTCCTACCTTGTAGTGCCCTTCAGAGGTTGAGACTGGAAATGATGGCACTACCATCACAGACGATAAGAAAAAAGGCGTTGATAGCTTTAGCAAGGGGAACATCATGTACATGTTTTGGTTCTGAATTTAAGAATGTCATCAAGTTCAGTGGGAACGCTGCCTCCTCCTGAACATCATGTACATGTTTTGGTTCTGGGTTTAAGAATGTCATCAAGTTTACTGGGAATGCTGCCTTCTCCATGTACAAGTCCAACATTTGGGATTTCCTTCCTGATCTGGACTACTTTCACTTCGGAGTATCAAAATATGATAGTCGCGATAATATGTCGGTTCTAATTGATCAACAATTGAAAATTTACACAAGAAATGGGTATGACTCATTTGGAAGAAAGCTGAAAAAGAGAAAGTCAAACAGTTTTGATGATCATGCTTTTCGTTGAGATTTGATTCAATTAATCAATAATCAATCTATGCATTTTGTTTAGAAAATTTCTAGTAATTAAAAATATAGCTGTTTTCAAATCTAAACACGAAGGACATACAAACGTTTATAGTGGACTACTTTCGTATTGGCGTATCAAAATATAAAAGTAGTTATTTAATTAATTTGGTTGTAAAGGAATCGACAAGTGTAAAATTACACAAGATATGGGTACGACGTAGGACTCTTCTTGTGTCTTGTAGAAGAATGTTGAGCAATATAAAATCAAACTTTTTATCGATCCAACTTTTCGTTAAGATTTAATTCACTACAAATCTATTCAGTTTGTAACTACTAATTAGTAATTAGAATTTAGAAAAGTTCTGGGAATAGTATTCATTTTCAAAATCTAAACACGGAGCGTTCAAAGTTAATTTCTTAGATAAATGAAACATTTCTACATAATAATTAATAATGTATAGTTCCATTGTATTGAAATATGTAACAATGTAACAAGTCATAACGAGGTACACATGGTTTCTTTAGTCTGCGAATTTCTGTGGTTACGCGGATTTATCTAAACATTCTAATTTTGTTAATTAAATGGCTATTCTTTAAAATGTTTCACTTTACTAACCTAACTGAATTGATTCTTAAAAATTAAAATTAAAGCTTTTGTTGTTAGTCAATCGTCCACCGTCCACCCTACCTTTTTTTATACAATCCGTTGTCATTTGTTTGTTCATTAGTAAATGTTTCGTTTTCCTATAACTCTTCACTACACGCAAAACCAGGTCTTTATATTCAGCATTTGGAGTGATTCCGTTGTCATTTGTTTGTTCATTAGTGAATGTTTCGTTTTCCTATAACTCCTCACTGCACGAAAAACCAGGTCTTTATACTCAGCATTTGGAGTGAGAGGTTGGAGGTGGATGAATAATGGGCACGTGTTCTAAACGCCGTTCGGAAGTACTCCCAATAGAGGTGGCTCGATACTCTTTGTAGAATTAATTATTATTTGCATAAAAATGAGATATTTCACATCTAGAGAGGATTGAAGTAAAGTAAAATATTTGCATTTTTACCTCCTCTACTTCTGAACAGATATGGCCAAAAATATTTGAGCATTTGTTCAAAACTTCCCCTTGGGATTTGATAAGCTGTAGCAAAGTTTGCAAACAATGGAAAGACTTATTGGAATCCAAACGTACAACTTATCTTATGTCAGAGGTTAGTTTGCTGATTTAAAATTTAAAAATAATTTAGATTTGCTCATTAAAAACGGAATATATTTCCAAAACTCTTCATTAGATATTTTATGGCATCTCAAAACTACTTGATCCTCAAGAAATCCTCAAATGCCGTCTGGTTTGCCACTCTTGGAACGTTGCTGTCAATGAATTCATAAGTTACTTAACATACGACATTGACTTCACAATTAACTTTGCTAGCAACAACACCGCTAGCATAACCAAAATTGCTTCAATTATGGCTTCCACATCAGTCCCACTTGGCGCTCCCATAAATCCATTCTTTGGTCGCAAAATAAGCGTCAGCAACTTTATTGGAAACCAAATAAATAATTCAGAATTCCAAACCGCATTTAAGTCCCTTCTCGCCCGATTCGGATCTGAAATCTGGTGCTTTCAATTTAGTCAATATCATCGACAGCCTGGGCAGAACCCAATTCCAGACAATCAGTCCCTCCTTACCTACAACCTGCTCCGTTCTTACCTGGAATACTTACCAAACTTGAAGCTGCTCAAGGTTACTGGTTACGTATTGCGAGACCGTAATCCTGATCCCTGTACATCGACCTACATTGACAGACTTTTAAGGGAAGAACCTTTTCCAAAGCTAGAAAATCTCACTCATTTGATGATGCACCAGCCTAACGATCTACTAGCAAAGGAGATTCTATTGCAGTACGGGAATAAAATCCAAGAACTGTGTTTTTCTGTCGGAGGACCTTCTCTCGCCCAATTTCTTGAGTTCATGTCCCCTACCCAAATGAACAAGTTGACTGATTTGTGGATCAGAATTGTGGAAAAGGAAGAGGAAATTTTGGCAATGAGATCACTCCAGTGGCCACTCAAATGTTTGACGATTTATTACGAAGTTGGTTCTGTGCGACTGGAAATGGTGTTCCAGGTCGCGTCTCACTTTGGGGACACTCTAACAACGTTGTCGATCGCAATAGAAGGAGATGATGTAGGCGAAGACTTGGTGATGACGGCGACGACCCCGACGCAAATATATAGCAATAAAGATGTCATGCTTAACCTTCCACGTTTGACGTACCTTGATATCGAAAGCGTGCCCGTCTGCTTCAAAACTATTGACTTTCTACTGCCTTGTGGTGCCCTGCAAAATTTGAGGCTGGATATGATGTCACCATCGGCGCTGACCATAGGAAAAAGAGTTAGGATAGCAGCAAAGTCCACAGCTGGATGTTTTGGTTTTAGAGGTGAAAATGTTATCAAGTTTAGAGGGAACTCGTTCTCCTCCACCTCCATGTACAAATCTAACATTTGGGAGGTGCTTCCTGAGCTCAGCTACCTTCGCTGCAGCGTATCATCTTTTAAAAGGGGCAACGGTAACCGCAATAATAATCCTGGGTTAATGGTTAAGAAATTGAAAGTTTACACGAGAAATGGGTATGAATCATTTGAACGAAAGGAAGGTGAGTAAGAGAAAGTTGAATGAAGTCAAACTGAGTTAATGCGTCTTGTTGCGATTTAATACTAATTTATTTCGATCTGGTTAATAAAACGTATAAAATTCTTAAAGTCAACAACAGTTTTAATTAATATAACAAAAATCATATTTAAGTTCATGTGCTCTTTCCAACAGTAAATTGATGTATTTCACATTATTCTAAACGCTAGAACTGGGTCGAGTGGTTAAGCTCTACTCGACTCTTCTCCAGAGGTACTTCCGAACCCGTCTTCTTACTGTTGATGCTCAATGTGCTCACAATCCTCAAACCCTCTTGAACGTATCGCACAAGATCCACCAAAGAACTTTGGTACAGTAAAGGACCAAATTGGCTGTCGAGTTGGTTGAAAATGTCTGTTTGCATAAGAAAAGGGAAACAAAATCAACTAGAAATCCAGTTATATTCAACCAATTTAGAGCTAAAAATCATAAGCCTTAACTTTACCTTGAATACCATACTGCTCCACGAGATGATCAGCCCTCGCCCAAAAATCTCGAGCCGCACAGAGGTCTCTATTGGGTTGGATTACTTTATACATGTTGGAATACAGGGACACGGGAATGCTTGTCATTTCAACTGGCCGGCCGGATGATGAGCATGGAACCACACTGAGGAATGCTGTTGGAGGTACTGGATAGCACACAAAATGTTGGTAAACATTTTGAATAGAGTTCATAACTTCAGGCATTTTCATTTTCATATTGTAGAGCTTGAATGACAGAGTTGATTGGCAGCGAATTCTGGAGATATAGCAACATATAGAAACATTTAAGTAGTCTAATTTATAATTACTTTGCTAATCTGTATTGATAATTGGCTAAATTGGCAGAAAATATGACCACTTATGACTTACACTAGCACCAAAATCATCGCATGCAAAGGTTTCAACTCCTCCTTAAATTCACGGCGACTGACAATATCCCTGAAGACGGTCCAAGTTTCGGTGTACATGGTACGGGCTTTGGAGAAAGTAATTGGATCCTGTTCCATTGAGACACCAGTCAAGACGAGGTACAAGGTAGACTCTAAGTACAATAGCACTTGAGTTATCATCTCTGTCTCTTCGTCGGCAAGTTCCTTCAGTCTCTTTGACTCATTGACGTAGAGCACCCATTCCTTATCGACACTTGATTAATAAAAAAAAACAAATTAAGAAACCTCCTACCCACTATTGATCATCAACCCCGACTTTACCTCACCTCCAATGTCTAACCTCCGTCATCTGTCTGTCTGTCTTATGTCGCATAGCACATGATCAATCATCAATGAAATACTGAGCAATAATACATAAAATCAGTACCCACCTAGTGCAGTAATCCTTCAATAATGGCTGGCTAGTTGATGAGGTCTCCAAGGACAAAGTCAAGTCAGGTCGTTTGTCACCTACCTCTCCAACTGAGATATAACCATTTCCTTCCTCCATCCTGTGTCCTGTCACCCGTCTTATCTTCGTTATAGCACTGATGGTCAGTCAATCATCAATTGTAAGCACTAGCAGGACACGAGTAACACTCTTATCAAACAAATTAATTTTTGACGTTGGGTTATTGACAATTGATTGGCACTTGACGACAGACATGCGTTCAGATGGCTGGTTTACCGGTGCCTTCTTCTTCCATTTCCCTGCCTCCTTCTACCATTTCGCTGCCTACTAGTAGGTGAATCTTCTCCTACCATTTCTCTGCCTACTAGTAGGTGAATCTACCATTTCTCTACCTTCTAGTAGGTGGATCTACCATTTCGCTACCTACTAGTAGGTGGATGTATTCCTACCATTTCTCTGCCTACTAGTAGGTGTATCTACCATTTCGCTGCCTACTAGTCAAATTGCTACTTATATGGAGTTTGTGTTTATGTACACAACCTGAGCTGTGCTTTGCTTTTGCTGCTGATGGTGATGTGATGGTACTGTATGTCTATCTGTGAACACATCTCAGGAACTACTGCATTGGATGACACGAGGTAAATCGACAGCAGGTCAAAAAGCAATTTGACAGGAATTCCAGAACCGTGAGCCCAGACATGGAGGGAGGGGGAAAGGTTACATGCATTTTAAATGACAAAAAATATTTTTTCACATTTTCACACAAAATCAACAGCCTATCATAGCGAAATGGTTTTCACATTTATTATAATTCCCTTACATTGTAAAAAAAAGTTAATTCATCTTATGTGTGTTCTTATAGTAAATAAACTCTTCATCTGACGTAGAAAAAAATCTAGTAGTAGAAAAGTAGGAAAAATCATAGCTTGCTAAATTAAAATTCAGGTACAAAATAAATGTGGAAATCATTTCACTATGATAAGCTGTTGATTTTGTGTGAAAATGGGAAAAAACAATTTTTTGCCATTTAAAATGCAAAAAAGAAATGTAAGCCTTTTAGGAATAATCTACTGAAAGCTTGTATTCTGACGGATTATTAAAATTTTAAATATTTTTTTCTTATTGACAATTGGTCATTTAGTACATTTAAACTTATGACTCCCCATAATAATAAGTCACAAAATGCTTGAAAGCCATACCCCTTTGATCAGCTAATGATTCTGTATGAGAATCAAAGAAAAAGAGTTTTGCCATTAAAAATGCATGTAACATCATTTTCACCCTATCGACTGGGGTCACAATATACATGAAAGCCCTTTCACCGTGATCAGTAGCTGATTCTGATATAGATTCATATAGATTCTGTGTGAAAATGGGAAAAAATAATTTTTGTCATTTAAGATACATGTAACCTTTCCCCATCCCATCCCTATGTCTGAGCTCACAATAATGCATGTGAAAACCATTTCGCTATGATAAGCTGTTGATTTTGTGTGAAAATGGAAAAAAACAATTTTTGTCAGATAAAATACATGTGACATTTCCCCCTCCCTCCATGTCTGGGCACACGGTTCTGAAATTCCTTTCAAATTACTTTTTGACCTGCTGTCGATTTACCTCGTGTCAATCAATTTTTTACAGTAGTTTCTGAGATGTGTTCACAGATAGACATACAGTACCATCACCATCAGCAGCAAAAGCAAAGCACAGCTCAGGTTGTGTACATAAACACAAACTCCATAGAATAGACAGTTTGACTAGTAGGCAGCGAAATGGTAGATCCACCTACTAGTAGGCAGAGAAATGGTAGAAGTAGGCACAGAAATGTAAGGAGTAGGTGGCCTACTAGTAGGTAGCGAAATGGTAGATGCACCTACTAAAGGTAGAGAAATGGTAGATTCACCTACTAGTAGGCAGAGAAATGGTAGAAGTAGGCGCAGAAATGTAAGGAGTAGGTGGCCTACTAGTAGGCAGAGAAATGGTAGAAGCAGGCAGCGAAATGGAAGAAGTAGGCGCCCATACAACCAGCGTTCAGATGTCAGATTATGCGATATCAAACATGCACGTGCTTTTTATTTCAATGCACAACATGCTTTTAAATTCAATTATCAATGCAAAATTTTAGAATGCTTTTAAATAATGCGCGTTTAGCTTTTTGCTGTATTTCTGGATAAAAAGAGCAACGACACCCAGCCAAGCTTGCGCTTTTGGAGACAAAGTGGTAGAAAAGGTCATGAATTACATGAAGAAGTGGTATATGGAATTATGAATTATCTTTGCGCAGAAAATAAGAAAGTTGCGGTCGTTCGACATTCGACATCCGTTTTGGTTCGATATCGCTTGCGCATTGTCAATTGTTCGACTTCAAACTTTAGCGTTTATTGTGCTTGCAATTCGGGTTAACAAATTCAGTCAGAAGTTATGCGTTTCATACAATTTGTCAATTTTTCATCCGAATTTAGAATCTTAAATGAAAAACGGGTTACGGGTTTCAGGTTTACGTTTGCTACAAAATACACGTCGTTTAATTAATAGTTGTAAAGGATTTGTCATAGTTTTGGGGAGAAATGAGATTGAAGATTCGAAAGTGAACTTTTAAGCCTTAATGTTCGTTTTTAAATTAGGTTAGTAATTGCAAATGTGGAAAATGCGTTTTAAAATTGTAATTGCATTCCTAATTATTTGAGCTATCATTATATTACTTTCTCATTGATATATTGTAAATAGTAGAAGTAAGTAATATCTCGCGTGATGACATTACCTTGCCAAACCTGATGACTCCAGTAATTGTTAATGAGCTTCTATCATCTATTTATTATGGGCAACCTTTCTAGTCAACCTTTGCAACTGAAACTGGAATGGAACTATAAAAAGGAGCATCTTGTTACTCATTTTCACAGTACAGTCTCATCAGCAATTCAGAGGTTCAACGCGCAACTTCACAATTTTTGCAATTTCCAATAATTTTCAACAAGTTGTAGAACATGAAGGGGGCAACCGTAAGTCGTATTTTGGAGGAAAAATTCTCAAGTATATTTTTGAATAAGTAATATTAACGTTTTGTTCTTGTTATTGTCTCCGTTTCAAATAGGTTGTATTACTTCTCGCCATTGTTGGCATCGCTTTTGCTGTCGACGCTCAATCTGGAGATGAACCTAAGACCAGGGATGCTCGCTTCTTGGGATTATTTGGGCTTGGTTATGGTTATGGAGGATATGGAGGGTATTATGGAGGTTACAGCGGATATGGAGGATACGGATACCCATACGGTTACGGAGGCTACGGAGGTACGTTTTAACAGCTCAAAATAAGTTAAATATTATAAATATGAGCGTAATTACATTATTTTAACGGTTGTTTCAGCTTACTGGGGCTAAAAACTTGTGTACTGGAAAAACATCTACCTTCGGGTGTCGCAATAAAATTACTCTTCTTTTACCTCATCAGCATCCGGTCTAAAAAATCTTCATTTGTATCACTTCGCCCCAAACTTCTCTACTTTTTAATTTGCTCTATCCAAATCGAAAAAAACCGTTCATACACGACAGTGACTGCTGTTACAGTGTCATTTTCTGTATTTACATAATTTATATTGTGTGTAGCTCATTTAAGCGGAATTATTAAATTGGAAATGCAATTTTAATTGTCTTTGGCCTGTTATCACTATCTCTTTTCCATTAGGCGTTCCAAACTCAAACCGAAAACAAACATTCAGCATTGCATGCAAACGCAAACAACGATAATAGTAAAAGATAAAAGAACAGTTTCATAATTATTTTAGTTTGATGTGTAGCAAACACATTGATAGTAAAAGTAAACTTATTCCTAATTGATTCTAACGACGTGACGACCTTCATCGTGTGTCATGTGACTTGCATAATACTGAAAATATGTCATGTGTCTTTATAACTTCTATTGTTATATCTGAGTCAACTATCAACACTCGTTATATCCTAGATTTTGTTCGTGGTCGTTCAGTCATAATCACAAAATGTCATATTTTCACATGACATTCAATTTAATCTTTAAAATTGATTATTTCAGTAATGATCCTTTTGAAATTTGATGTAGTCCGTCTCTCAAAATTGATTTAAGCTTAGTCATATTCATAAAACCTTGTACTTTTCTACTTTATTGGTCCGTTCTCAAAAATTTATGCATCATGAAAATTTTCAACGTAAGTAAAATTTTCAAAATAGCTTCTTCTTTTTTAATTCTGTGGTTTAAGAAATTGTGTTGCATTGACAGTCTCCTTAAATCTTCTAGACTATTTTGTTCTTCGTCATTGTTGGCGTTGCTTTGGCACTCAATGCGAGTGACACGAAGACAATTCCAATAGGCCAATTACCACCACAACCTCCATCAGGCAGGGAAAGTCGGTTTTTAGGATTATTTGGTGGTGTTTTTGAGTTTGGTCAAGGAAACGGAAATCTTTTTGGTGGTTATGGAACTTCAGCTGGATTCGGGAATCGAGAACCTGAAAAAAATTAAATCGGTGAAATTATCTATTATTTAACTAATTGTCAACAAAAAATACGCAGTGTCGCATACTATATGCTCCTTGGATTAGAGTTATGATTATGCGTAAAAATCGAGAGTAAATAAATACATACTAATTAGTAATTATCTACTAGACTAATTTAACTTATCTACATACAGATAATAAGGAACTCAAAACTGTATACTTATTTATGTGCATCAAAACTGTGCATTCGTTTTGTTTTTGTTAGGGAATTTTGAGTATGACGAAAACATACGCGATAATAGCGCGCTATCTCATGTCATTAAGGCATTAGGTTATTATATTTATTTACAATTTAACCTTAACTTACAAAATATTAACCAAAGAATTGTTGGTGTTTGCTGGGCCTTATCTATTAAAGATTTGCGTTTGTTTACTAATAATACTACGCTAATAATAATTTCCGATTTTATTTAAAAACTTATTGCTTTCCGGGGTTCTTTGAGTTCCGAAATAAATGCCTATAATTAACTTTAGCTTTGCAATTTGTAAGTTGAGATAGTTCATTTGTATTTCATATTTATATGAAAGCCAAATTACAAACCGAAAACATTTCAAAATTGGCATGAATTGCATAATTGACGTTAATTCCCAAGTGTGTTTTCTTAATTGTCGTGTCGCCAAGATAACCTTAATTTTTAAACCAACCTCCAGGACCATTCCAACCATCAAAAATATTAGTGCCACTCCACCTTTTGAAAACAAAACCCGATGCAGATAACGAGATAACCCTATCGTGTCTCACATAGCCCCATGATTTTTGCCAATTCGCGATGAAATAATTTCCCAACTTTTTCAATATCTCTGGCAATGTCTTTGTCCATTCTAGTGAGTTATAGAATTTCTTTGAAATTTACTGAAAAGTATTCAGTTCATAGCCCTTAAAGAGTACTGCGTTTGTGCCAAATTTGGTCGAAATCGAAATTAATGTATATATGCATGTGGTCAGGAGACTGCGTACGGACGGACGGTCAAACTTAATAAAAAGAGAAAAAGGTCATCCCAAATACATACAATAGAAGCCATTCCCAAGCACAAACTCAGAATTCGGCATAAAAGAAATAGTGGGCAGTAGTTCTGGCAGTTCATCTGTGAAAAATTGATTTTGCTTTTCCAATTAATACGCAGTAAAAGCAAACTTGCATTATTATTCCATTGTTTGAACTCGTGGCGACGCAGTTCATCCCTTTCTCCACGTCTCCTACATTTCTTCACAATTTTATCATAACAGAGTTCACTCAATTTTCTTTTTGTGTAAAAAAGTGTATTAATTTTTCTTTTGAGAAAAGAACTCGACTCGAAGTTCCTTTTTTTGTCATTAGTGTTTTTATAAATAGAAAAGGAAAAAGCATTTTTTAAGCATGTATGTTCCCTGCAAGCCAGTGCAGATGTTTCTATTCTGTTTCACTTTCTCCAACTCAATCACTTTTCTTTTCAACCAGCTTCAGAAGTTTACGTTTGTTTTGTTCGTTTGCTACTCCGATTTGTTCCTAAGTTTAATTTGGAAGCTCCTTCGGATTCATTCTTCTTGACACTTGACAATTCTATAGCTAATTAGCTAGAACTTCCAATTTCCAATTAGCCAGTTAAACTAGACTGTGGAAATAGTTAAGAATAATTAGTATGACAACCAACGAGTCAGCTAATTATAATATCTTTGAGTTTGCTCCAGGTAGCTTGTACGTACGTGAAGAGGATGAAAAATCAATAACAACTCCTCTGGATTTTGGACCTATTGGATCCAATCCGAATAAGTTGAGGAGCAAGCTTCGAGGCTCTGAGAAACCCTCCTCAGATGGACTTATCCCCAGTTTAGTCTCTGACTTCATTAATGATGATGGTTCGCTGGTGGCTGGACGAGATCTTAGAGGCATGGTTCCAATGTTTCCCGGACGAGAGCCACCAATTCAACCAAAGGTGACTGGAGATGGAGAGCCCGTCTTGAACACTGTATTGCATCCTCATGTAATCCAGATTTGGAACTGGCTGGAACCTGAACCCTCTGCCAAAGTACCCATTTTTCAACTGGACAAATTGTTAGCACAAGAGCAGGATGATATGCGCGTTACTTCCATAAAAAACACGGATCCATGGATTTCTCTCCCGGCTTCGCAGGTCTAGTTTGGTACTGGAACAATATGTCATAATAATTTGACATGCTATGATATAAATTAGTGAATAGTAATCATAATGTTTCACATTTTATCATCAGAACTCCAGCACGCTTAGTCTCTCTGCAAAATCATCCGCCAGTTCTGGGTATGGATCAGGGTACAACTCAGAGCTCCAAAGTCCTGAGACAGATTATCAAGCTGTTAACAATGTGCCACTGAGAATGTCATCAGTCACTGGCAACACCTGGTTTAATCGGATGGCCGAGGTAGTGCAGTATCTAAAATTCTGACTCAAAATTGTTGCAAGTTAAAGTTAAAAGAATTAATTCCCTTCAACCAAACATTTATTTGCTTTCTAGCTCTGTAACCCTCCAAGTTCAAGCTTTTCTGATTTCAAAGTTGGACAGTTTGAAGTATCAAAGAGGAATCAACTGAGTAACATCGAAAAAGACCCATATGCCGAGAAAATTGTGAACTGCAAACCTACGGGACCCATTCCACAACCTTTGATACATAACGAGGTAGAAATTTCCATACAACACCATTCATATTTTGTAAATTGACTCACATTGAAGAGCGTGTGAAGTTACTGCGACAATATTTTAACTGTTAATGTGGTACAGCTAACTCACTGAATCATTGTGTCTAGAAGTTTGTTCAAATGTGTACTGCACCAACGGCTGCTTGGAAATCAAACGATATGCATTCGCCTCCTACGAGTCAATTAAGGGATGACGCTTGTACCGTCCTGCGTAAAGAGCTGGAAAAAATGATACCCCGAAAGGAAGGTGTAGTGTCGCAAACGGTTGGAGCCCAACTTGGAGAATTTGCGAGGAGATATAGAGCTGAAGGCGAGAAACTTCGGCCCCGAATTTGTAAAATCCCTCATCCTGACACACCAGACTATAATCAAATTCAAATGAACAACAAAGCAACATTATATTCTCCAAAAGAATTCGTTCCCCAATGCTACAGAGGACCCATTCATCAACCTCCAATGTCGGCTGAGGTTATTAAAATATTTTGGACTTCAATATGCAATTTTAAAAACCAGTGGGTTTGCAATGGCAAGTTAAGTTGGAATTTCTTTTTCAGAATTTTAATATGTATGCTGGTCCAAATGATGCTTGCAACTATTACGATACACAATCTTGGGATTGGAAGTTAAGGGACAACCACCTGGGTAGTAATTCAGAGTTAACAACACCCTGTGAAGAAACTGTAGCATTAGAAACTTCGGAAGCCGATGTTGTGGAGAAATGTGGAGCAACTAGTCTACAATGGCCTGAGATTTCTACTTTTAACCAGCCTATATTTCCAAGCAAACATCAATATAGTGGGCAAACGGCAATGACTTCTTCTGTAAAGAACTCGATGATTGACCATTCGCAAGAATTTCCTTTACAATCCGAGAAGCCCTTCAAGGTAAGAACAGAGAAATAATAAATAGTTGTTTGCAATAAGTGATAAGGGGTGGTGCAATCTTCTAAATATTTTGGCTTGGCTGACAAGTTGCTATAAATGATTTCGATTTTATTTTTAGAGTTCTGATGATCCGTACGCTGCTGCAAAGGTCGCGTGGTATTCTTATGATGAACAATTTCCTGCTCCTCAATTAAGCTATAACCCTCCCAACTTCTGCTCATCCTCTCTCGATGATCCTTTACACAAGAAAACTCTTCTGAGAAAAGTTCCCATAGCAAAAGAATACAAGGATCATACGCTGTCGTTTATAAATAGATATGGAGCATCAACAGCCGACATTCGACCAGAAATACTTACCCCTCCAATCAATAGAAAATACTGTATTCAGTTTGATTTTACGACTTAACTATCTTTGATTTCTGTATCTGTAGGTATAAGTCAGTTAACCAGCTCCATTTCAAACTTTGAATAGTCGTAGTTGCTCCTCAAAATTCAAACAATGTGTCAGCATTTGTCAGTCGCCAAGGCTATTTAACGAAATTTAACGAATTGAAAACTCAACAACGTTTCCTTGACATTTATAACATGTTAGGTTTGATGGCAGTGTAATAGATGGTAAAAAATTATTAACTCTTCCTAGCTTTAGTCATGACTTGAGTACTAATTGTGTAGTCAGGTTTTTAACAAGATAAATATTTCGTCTAGTTATAAATATTTCCTTTTACTAATATCCATATTATAATTTAGAGTCAAGGTTAAGTTATGATTACTGCTATATTAATATTTGCATTAAGTAGGTTAGAAGAATTATAAAAGTATGAGCTGTTATTGGTCTTGTCTTGGTCTTAATATGGACGTACGTACTCCTTGTCTTCCTTTCAACATAAAAAGTCTGCTGTAAACTTCAAAAGCCTTCAAAAAGTATGTACTACCCTTCTGTAAACATTGATGTTGATTGCTAGCAAAGCCAAAGATATTATAATTAAAA